>CACRXP010000090.1:423373-444846 GCA_902702965.1 Spirometra erinaceieuropaei | reverse complement strand
CTTGCGTGAACGGTGCTGAGCACGCGTAGACGGGCTCGCTATATCTGCTAGTCGCTGAACCCACACCTATCTTCGGCCGTAAGGAAGATGCGGCGCAAGTCTTCTGCATAAACGAATTCTGTCGGGCGCACCCCGTGCGATGGTCGTACTGTCGTGTGCGGGCGCCTTGGAATCGGGTGAAAAGTCTCTCCATCGGCATGGTGTACGTGATGTTCGTAGCGTTTAGTCGCCAACCTGCGCCAGGTTCTTTTCTGCGGCTTTACGTGAAAGTGGGGCGGTCACACCCCGGCGCCTGCTCCAACCGCCGGTCCGAATCAAATGAGGTTAATTGGTGCGGAGTTCCCACACGGTGCAACGGTGTAAAATCAGTTTTCAGTCAGCGGGACTAAGTTGGCTGCCCTGTGGGGTTCGCAGACAAAGCCTAAGTACCATGAATGGCCCAGCTCCCAACCGCAAAGGTTTTGACCGTTCGACCGTCGATTTTGACGATGTCCACCGTGTGCCACACAGCTAAGTGCAGCAGGCACGGTAGCTTGCGCGTGAATTGATCTGTGGTGGCAGCAGACTTGCGTAGCGTCTCCCGCACTCGCGCTTTCCCACTCCGCACCTGGGCCCCGTGACAAAGGTCCCACTGAGAAGGTGGCATGCATACCCGCAGGCTGCAAAGGCTGACTCTGATAGCCTTTCCACCAAACCAATATCATGATCCATCGTGAAGTTCCGCGGTCGCCTGGGCAGAATGCGTACCGTTTATGGGAGCACTTACCTTATTCGGGGGGAGAGTTCGAAATGTCGCTTAATGCTGCCATGTATGCTGTCCTCACACTGACATCCATCCTTTGAGGTAAACGCGTGGTCGAAACATTACGACGCAATTATTCCTACCTCCCACTGGAATGACGTTCATTGGGATCCTGCAATGTTCGATATCTTTATGATGGGCCGGCAGTCAGTTGACCCACGAGGAGGAGAGTTCTGGCCATTCGTTCCTTCTGTCATAGATCAGGGTAGGGTCGTGTATATCCAGTGGATAACTATCCTGTGTCGACTAAGTTTCGGTCGATGGCTATAAGCGAGACGACTCCTAGCTTTCGAACGGACTGACCCCGTTTGTTCAGTAGATGTAGGACGTGTGGCAGTTACCGTGCGATCTCCCTGGAATTACGGGAAGGTGTTCGTCCGTGTTCTTAATCGTCTGGAACATATATGTCTAATGTTAGACGGACGCTCACCAATTGCGCTACAGAAGTCACTCGTCTCGCTGTGTTTTGCGACTTTCTCGACCCCAACCAGCGACGCGTACTATAGCCAGAATAACATTGCCGACAAATACTAGGAAGATTGGAATGGCTATTTCTGGCTTGTTCGCCGTCGTCAGCCAGTCATACCCAGCCGCGAAGTATGGAACACCCGGCGTCCTGTTGGTTCGAAGGCCAATTCCTATAACCACCGAGCGACGGGCTCGTGCTGCTGGTTGCGAACGGGAATATGCAGTAGTAGATGGGTGCACACTGATCGTTTTTACGGAATAAACTTGTCAACCGATAACAACTGGCAAGACGACGACCGCCTGGCTCAGTGGTCAGAAGCGTTGGAATTTCAACCAACAGGTCGCAGGATGGATATCCAGAAGTTCCGCACTTCGGAGCTGGGTGTGACTGGCTGACGACAGCTAATAAGCCAAAATGACCAGTCCAGTCTCTCTTCTCTTTGTCGGGAATGCCATCCAGCCTACACAAAGTGCCGCTGTGCGGCTGCTGGTTGGGCTCGAGAGAGGGCCCCAAGGCAAAACGGAATGAGTGAATGCCGTAAAAACGATTGGTGAGCTCTTATTAGCCGTCGTCAGCCAGTCATACCCAGCTCCGAACTGTGGAATTCCTGGGGCTCGATCGCGTGGCCTGTTGGTTAGAAGTCCTACGCCTCTAACCACTGAGCTAAAGTCTGGTTGGCTACTCGGTTGCGATCGAGAATATCCGATGGTAGAGGGGCACACTCCCCGATTTCTTTTTACAGAACTCATTCGTCCCGCATGTCCTTGCGGTCGATTGTAGATTGTAAGCTTGTACTCATGCAGTCTTGTGTCAATGTGTTTGCCTGTTTCATCAACATGCTTCGCATCACAGTTTTGGCATTGTATGCTGTAGACGGCCGCTGGTTGTCCTGTCACCGGTAGCGAGTCTTCAGGCCCCATTGTTTGCTGTCTGATTGTTTACTCTGGCTTATAAGCCACACCGATCACAAACGGTTTCAGGACTATTGCCGTCATCTCTGATGCGTTCTTTACATATGGGCTTGCAACCCAAAACTTTGGTTTTACTACCTTCGACAGCTCAAGGTGGGGCCTCCTAAAACGTCTGTATATGAAGGACTCTGAACAACCTTTGGCTTTAAATAGGGCATGAAGATGCTTAATCTTCTTCTTCCTCCCATCGTCGTCGCCGCAGTGTGTTTGAACACGATGGAAGCGGGTTGGGAGAAAAATGTGTTTGAGATCAACAGGGTGGTTGCCTCTGTAGTGGGGAATCGTCCAGTGTTATTCGCCTTACGGTAGACCGTTGTCTTTATCTTCCCGTCTGCCAGTCTTGTCACTTGTACGCCGAGGAAGGCCAACTGATTGTTGACCTCTTCTTCCGCAGCAAACTAGATGTCGGGAAGGATTGAATTCAGCAGTACCCTGAAAGTCCGCACGTCGCCCGTTTTGATGATGAAATCGTCGTCGACATATCTGGCCGAGAAATTCGGTGGTACGAGCTGAAGACCATCCGCTCGGGCCCTGCAAAACCTCCTCGACAATTAATCCAGTCAGAGACGAACCCATCGGCGTCTCCTTTTTTGTTTATCAACCTGACCTTTAAACGTGAAGAAAGTCTTAAGACACAGTTCGATTATGTGCCCTCGCTTGAGCCGCAGGTCGATTTCATTGTAATCTTCTCGGAGAAGACCGTCGATAGTATTTGATGTCCAGACCGGGCAGGACTGAGATGAGGAACGAGACATCACTTCGTCTGCCTCCACTTCTTGGTGTGGGATGCGAGTCAAAATCTCCCAAGCAGACTTGACTGTCCACTCTGAATCCTTAGTAAGGAAAGAATCGTTGTTGCAGCCACTTTGACAGCGCAAAGGTTGGTGTGCCATGTAAGGATACGATGGAGTGTAAGGGCACTCACCTCTAACAGGAACCTGATTCAGGAAATAATGTAGAGTTTGTTCTGGCGGAGCAAAGGTGTTACTTATTGTCGGATGGCATTTTTGCATTTCCCATCTGCTGATTTGAAGGATGCAATGAAGTCTTCTGCTCGAGAACTTCTGAGAATAAGGAAGATGGAAGACATCGTCACTCTGCTTGCCGGCAATGGTCGCTTGACGGTCGTTATGGATATGGCCGAATACTGTACGGAGCTGAGAAATCTATTGATGGGCAAGGAGCCCTATGTGTCTTCGATTGCCAGCGAATTAAAAACCCATAAATATCATAAATAAGACAAAAGGCAAGTTGAAAAAGACAGGAGCCCATATGAGAAGGGAAGCGCTGGCGGAAAAGGGCACTGATGTTGCGATGACGCACTTCTACGGCCTACCAAACGTGAGGAAACAAGCAGTCCCCTTACGCTCCATCGTATTCTTGCGTGGCACTCCAACCTTTGGGCTTTGAAAGTGGCTGTGTTTCCTTACCCAGGACTCCGATTGGGACCTGTACTCTCAAGGTAGGCTATTGACTAACCGGCATGATTGATATTACGCTAATTCTTGGAGGATATCTATGTGCTCTACTTGTGCCGTTCCAGCTACTCACCTATCGCGTGGACAGACTTTGTGTACTGAAACTTAAGTTTACTCATTTGACATGATTTTCGGCTTTTCCGGAATTCCCGTTATTTTAATAAAAACTTTACGCACTGCGATATTACTTATAATATTTCTCTTATGTCTTTACTTCGCTTAAGTTCGTTCATCATTATTTGAGTTTTAGTCGAAATATTCGGAACAGTTTTCGAGTAACGAGAGATGCTTCTTGAATGAAGGTGCATTTCATGTGTTAGGTGACGTAATCTGTATGACCGTAGCTCTTCATGGCGCCGTCATACTTGCCAGGTTAAAGGGTAGATACGTCTCTTTTTTCGGTCGTTTCACTGGCGCCTTTTTGTAAAAACGATTGACTCCGTTTATCAGTTTACCTAAAAATCTGTATGTGCAATTTCTGGTTTTTGATCGCCAGGTGATAATGGTCTTGTAATACCTAAATTATCAGGGAAGGACTTGGAGATAGGCTTTTGGAATAACACCCTTAGTATTCTAGACAACTCGAGTGTTGATTAAATTTTGAAATCGACCAACAAAATGGTATCCAGGGCTCTTAGCTTTTTCATTACGTCTGACGACGGGTTGGTGTCACCAGCTCGAAAATTCACGAATACAACTCGACTTTTCCGAAGAACCTCTTCTATTTTTCATATATTTATATATATCGCGTTTATCATCCACGAAGAAGACGGAGACGAAGAGAGCGCGAATTCATGGACAGAATTGTATTTGAACTGACGCTTCGGAAACCCTCTCGGTTCCATCATCAGATTAATGTGTTTGTTGTTCCTGTTGGCCTTGATCTATTCAGCCTTGATACCTGCCTGGTATTATATCGGTGCTCGAGGCACGAACTATGACCTGCTCATTCGCCGCCGATTAGAGTTGACCTCTCTGCGATTGACCGTCGGTGGACTCGTGTCACTTTTGATCCCTTTGCGGCCGACGTAATTGTTGGCGAGCCAGCATGCTTGTCGGCCTCCCCCTCGTCAGTCAACGGACTAATCAGTTGTTGGGGCTCGTGTGAGTTGACCTCAGCCTCGTGGGCGTCGTGGTGAGCTGGCGTCCAATGCTGGTTACATGACCCCCGGCCGGCTTCTCTCCCACTTTCCACTGGCATCGGCTGTCGGCCACGCGTGAATTTGCTCGACTGTCCTGATGGTCTTGTCCGCACTGACTCGAGCTTTGGGCGTAGCGCTTGGTAGACGGGATGCAGATCTATGGCGCTGTTGAGTGTGCCAGTCGAGGACCAAATTTTGAGCATCAGTCTGGCCATATTATCATTGGCTCGGCCGATGACCCTTGCCTTCTCAAAGGCGAAATTGTGGCTCTTCTGGCTGACGCGGCCATAAACCATATACAGCTTTGAAGAATGAGACACGATCGCTAGGACAAGAGCCTTATTAGCCTGACGTTTCGGATTTCTACTCGAACCCATCATCAGTGACAAAAGCAGACACGGGTGGTTCATGCACAAGGGGTTGCAGTATTTATAGGATGCAGTCGTCATGCTACCCACATACCTATGAATGTTCACGACTCCCCTTTTCATCCGCAATCGTCGCACTTGGTGTGTGGGTCATTTGATGGTCGACATTCGCGTCGTTAATTGCTGCAATTTCATCATGGGTGTTGGATGTTGATTTGATGATTGCTCGACCATCTGATCCATCGACCCTGGCGTTGGGAATAGTGTTCACCTGTGTGCTCTCCACGTGGCCAATTACTCCGCCTAGGCGAAGTCTCAGCACTGAGTATGGAAGGGGAAGGTCATTGCACTTGTTAATGGACTGGGGGCCAGTAAATCATAATTCAAGCAGCTCCCGGCTCACGCAGTTGTCACTTCTTGCGATAATTTCGGCCTCGTCAAATTTGAATCTGTTGCCGGATCTCGTCGAATGAGCCGCAGCTTGAGAACTGGCGTCATTTCTCCGCACTGCTGCAACGCGTTCGGCCATTCTCGTTCGGATCTGTCTTTTGGTTGCCTTGTCCGCAACTGCACTAGATCCGATAAACGACTCCAGACGTTTCTAGCCGTGGCAGCGAGTCTTTCGGTTTCATTACCAGACGCCTGATGGTTGCCTCCGGTCTGTGTGCAACTCCGATCCAAAGTGGTGCGAGAAGGCGGCCGACAGCCTCCGAAACGTTCTTGACATACGGAAACGCCCACCAAGATTTGGTGTCTGTGCGGTTAGGCCTTTCGTCTCTTTTGCGTATGCACCGGTTGCAAAGTTACCTGGGTAGCCATTGGCTTTAAATACCCGTCGGAGGTATTGTAGTTCGACGATCTTGTCTTCCGGCTCACTGCAGTGCGTTTTGACACGCCGATATAGCGTAATTACACAATTGCGTTTATGACTGATTGGGTGGTTGCTGTTAAAGTTCAGTACTTGCATCGTACTTGTCGCTTTCCTGAACACTTTTATTTTTAGTCCACCACAATCTTTGCGGCATACGAGGACATTCAGGAAGGCCAGCTGGTTGTTCTCTTCCTTCTCCATCGTAAATTGAACGTGCTTGAATCATCCGTATCTAATTTTGTCTCTGATGATGGGTTCGAGTAGAAATCCGAAACATCAGGCTAATAAGGCTCTTTTGCAAGCGATCGTGTCTCCTTCTTGAAGACTGCTTCCTGGGATTCGTCTCTTCGCTTCTCTTGGCATAGACAGCCTCTCCATGTGGTTGATTACAAGCCGGTTTTCATGGAATCTTGTACCATGACGTTTGCCCGTCTCACCAACATACCTCGCATCACAGTTTTGGCATGGTATGCTGTATACCACTGCTGATTGGTCTCTCACCGGTAGCGGATCTTTGGGCCAAATTATTTGCTGTCTGATTGTTGACTCTGACCGCTACCTTCCCGTAATATGTTACGCAGCGATTTCCTCCGCACGCCACCCGACGGTCTACACTGGTACAGAGTAAAAAAATCAACTTGCAGAAACCGTTAAAAGCCGCTTTTGACGACCAGCCTTTATAAAACTATCATCATTACCTTAGTATGTACAGTTCACCCTTCTTCAGTCTGTCCCCAGTTAGAAAGTTAAGCATTATTTTCGCTATCGTTTGTATGCCTGAGATTGCTGGCTTCAAATACGGAGCACTTCCTAATGATTTCCGTCGGTGACACTGAAAAACAAAGTCATCCGCACACATATTCTCCTATGCATCCTCATTGGCTTGAGGCCTGCACAGGTTAGGTATGTTGGGAGTAGACTTTTTTCATGACAATAGTGTATCACGTCAGGCATTTCTATGGCTTTCCTGATTCTATCAATGCTCGATGACTCATTCATTTGAGCACGCCTTTCTACAGCGCTTGGAGGTCTGGATATCGCATTCCTGGAACATTAGACATTGTTCACATTATTATCACACGGCGAAATGTCTACTTTTATAAACAAATAAATTATTGTTCCACTTGTCCTTGCCTACTGTTAGTTTATCACAAATACTAGTACTATGGCATTTTGCTAAGGTCCGTCCGTCTCCTTGGTTTTAATTACCTAACTTGGCTGACTACATCATCTACGTCTTTTTCTTCGTATTCCTGTATTGCACGGAGCAGTATACTCATCGAACGCGCTGTACTCTTTTGGGGTCCTCGGTGGTGTGCGAACCTTGATTTCTATTGGCTACCTTGCTGCCCTGACCCATGACTTCGGCGTCATTATTGGAAAGGCGTTATATTTGATTTATTTTGATTTCATTGGGCTCATTATCACTTTAAATCAATTTTCCGCCGTCCGGCAGGGTCATTCGAGGACTTCCTTTGGTTTACATTGAGTTACCGCAACGCCCCGCATAGAAGATGCGCTTTTCTCACGTTCGCCTACGCTCCGGTTTGCCCCACGCGTATAACCGCTCATACCACCGGTTCCGTAAGACAGGATGACCTTCCCTGTGTTATATGTCATGGGTCTCATACGGCGCCCTTGCCGAACTAACGTCGACAGCCTATTAAATCATTCTTACTTTTCCCTAAGGACATGCAATCTTCAATATTATATTTCTTGAAATGCCCACCTTTCAATGCATGTAGATATTCACGCAGGAATGGGCGCAAATCGATTCAGTGGCTTCCTGAAACAAACAAGCTTCGCATGGTTAATTGAGGGTCACAAACAGGTAAATAATTACCAGGCCGAAGTTGGCCAAGCTATGATAGCAGAGGGGAGATGACAAAGTCTGGGGAGTAGATTGATACAACACTGTTTCGGGCTTGTTGGCTTTCATTCGGCCAATCATAAGCCTGACTACCAGCTGGAATCTGGAACACAAACATGCGCAGCTGGTCCAGCACTAGGGTCTACCAGATGGGTCATAAGCACTTTATCGAACCGAAGTTCATCAGTACCTCACCACCTGTCATCCTCTTTCGCTTCAGATTGAGCAGTTATTCACTCAAGAATGGTCGCACACCGATTCATCGGCTTTTCGGTGCGCTCACCTATCGTGTTACGGAACTCATTCGTCCCGTTTTGCCTCAGAGTCTTCTCACGAGCCCGATGTAGGCAGAACAGCATTGCCGACAAGGATGAAGGAGACGGGAATGGTTATTTCTGGCTTATTAGCCGTCGTCGGCCAGTCATACCCGACCCCAATGCGTGGAACAACAAGGTTTTCTATGGCTTCTTGACGATAACTAATAAGCCAGAACTGGTCATCCCAGTTTCCCGTGTGTTTGTCGGTAATGCTCCTCCACCTATATATATGTATATATCGTTCGTCATCCCCCGAGGAATACTTGGAATCAGAGACGGCGAGTTCAGAGTCCGAATTGCATTTGTACTGGCGTTTAAGATACTTTCTCGTTTTAATCGTCAGGCCGGTGCGGCTATCCCTCATGAATATTCAGATATATTTATACATGATAAATGGGTTATAACATACTATCGGCATTGATACTAAATAGAAGCCCAGACATGTGTTTCGCTGATGTTTCCACTACTGGATGGTGCAGCTGTTGGGGTCCGATTATTAAGTGGGTCCTTAACGTTCTCTATGCAGAGACTAATCAAGCTCTTACTTTCATGCCCTACACTCCTAACCCTATGTCCTGTCCTTAATTTCCAAAATTTTTGGCTTGATATATATGTGTATATAAAAATGTTTTCTGAACACCTGGAGTTCACCGAAAACAATCATATATGAGTTTCTCTTAGGCGGGGTACCTACAGTGCAATCAATAAATCATAAACACGAGTAATAAATATGTTTAAATATATACGAGAATCTGTAACCGTCTTTGAAGTCGGTGTGTCTCATTCTTTTAGGTACACTGGAGCTAAAAGAAATATTATCAGCAGGATGCCATCATCATATTGTCCTTAAACTGAGTGCATATTATTAATCACATTAGTCCCCTGTGCAAAATCTCTCTCTTAATTAATTCTTTTCCTACAAAAGCATACTTGAAAACCTCAGTCTGTCATGCTTCTCAGCATCTACCAAGTAGCGCCCTCCCATGTTTATTCTGCACTGGTAAGCGTTACGACAGATGGGGCCCTGTCATTACTGCCTTTCGCCGCCATCTGTTCATCGGGTGTTCTGATGCGGCAGGCGGTCTACACGTATATGGGAAACGATCGTTAGCAAACAAATATTGTGGACTGTGAGGCATGTAATTCGTTGGCATACTTAGTCCTCCAATTTTGTCTCAACAGATTTCGAAGACGTTGCTGCTCCACAAGTCCCCTTCCCCCACCTCCTTCTTCGACGACATACATCACTTCTATCCGGCACGTGGCGCGTACACCTTAGCACCACGTTTCATCTATAGCACTTGTTCCAGACAAGTGAGACCCCTCTGTCGTTGATCTTTGCTTCTTGCCCTCAGAGGCCTTAGGGGGGTGGGCGGGGGGCGGTCATTAGCGAAAAACTTGCGATCTCTCCAATAAACATAGAACAAGGAGTCCGGAAATTCCATGTCAAATGAATATATTACTATATATGACATCCACCGGCACCCTTTTTGAAGAGCGAGTTCGTGCTTTTGGCAACGAAGGTGGCCAAATTACTACAGAGAACGCTAAGTATTTGATCTTGAGTCCTGGACGAAAAACTGTTCCCCTGAGAGCACATTTGCTTTTTTCGACCCCGATGACAGTTAGACCGTCGATTCCGACGATCTCCACCGTGTGCCACACAGCTAGGTGCAGCAGGCATGGCGACTTTTGTGGGAATTAGTTTATGGTGGTAGCAGACTTGTGCAGAATCTACCGCACTCCCTCCTCTCCACTCCCCACCTGGACCCAGTGTCAAGACAGAGTCAAGAAGACCAGAGGCGAGGGAGGAAGCAGCCGGCTGGCACGGCCTTGCCCGCACCTAGGCGTGCTACCGCACCCCCTGGTTCACAACAAACATTTGACCAGGATTTTTCACCAGCAGCAAAAACACCCCAACAGGGGTCAGACGGACGAGGATGACTGGGCAGCTATGCCCACCATCTGTATATCTAGAGGGAGCGTACGCATATCTACCGACAGGGAACCAGGTGTCAGGAAACTGCTAGCGCATACCCGGCTGCGAGCGCCTGGTTTGCGTATACTGTCATAGCACACCCTTTCAGACCTTTTGACCTCGTTCCCAATACCAGACTGTTCGTGCCCATTCGAAATTTGTCGCTTGTACGAAGTTTTGGGGAAGAACATATTGTTATTACACGTTTCGGAACAGTCTTAATGGTTCTTGAGGTCATCGATTACGATTCAGTCTTAGTGTACAACTTGCTGTTTTGAGTTTTAAATGCCCAGTTCTTTTTCATCAGAATATGACACTTTTCGCGCGCATTCTAGTCACGCCCATGACCGAAATTGGATAACGAACCACTCATATGTTTGCCTAACTGCAACAAGTTTACACATCGATGTTTGAGGAAATTACGATGCTTGGAGTTCTCGTTTCCAAGACTTTGGACGTTGAGGCACTTTTCGGAGCTTGTGAGAGGGCTAACTTCGGACCAGACGCCACTCAAAGGCCCGACTGGACTCTCTGTCATCTTCACTTTTCCCCTTACAAACACGCAAGCCTCTCGATCGATTCCCCCGCTGCCTCTAAGACTCTCAACTCCCTCGTTTTTTGCCTCATGCTGGAGCCTGTGCTCACTTGTTCACTCGTCCCCCACCTCTCTCCTCCGTCTTGGGGATTGCGTGTTTGCTGGGCCGACTACTTGCTTCTAGGCGTGGATGTAAGCTCCGCCCTCTCCATTTTCCCCACCGCGCCTTCTACTAATCTCCCCCCCCCCCCACCTGCCTCGGCTGGGTATAGTGCTTGTGGCTGACTCGCAGGCGTGCACAGCCCTGCGTCCTGATTGGTCAGTTGCGTCCGCGCAGACGCGTGGCGTGAAGTAAGCCTCCCACCGGCCTCCTCATTAATATTCAAGCCTTAGCGGAGCAGAGAGAAACAACAGCAGCGCGTAGGCTGCGCAGGCCTGTGACGAGGGGAGGGGGCGTGGTGACATTGTGGGAACAAGTGAATGCGGGACTAGCTAGACGGCAGTCCGTCCTCTAAGGCACGCGAACAGGCGGGGGCGTGTGTGATGATATGGCAGCTAGGTCAAAAATGAATACATTTGCGAACAGGCGTGGGAATGTGCGAGTGTTTTGCTGTGAAATTCCTAGAAAGTGACAACGAACCCGCAGAAGAAGTTCGGAGGCGTAGCGGTCGTCTTTCAGGGGCAGGTGTGTGTGCATGTGAATGAACTGTGCTGAAATTCACTGTTTTATGGAGATGCAGAGACGTGTCTTCTGTGCTGACAAAAAGTTGACGCTGCTATAGCGTGATCCTTGCATTCACTTTTTGTTCCTACTCCAGCATAGCTCTCAAAATGTTGTTACGAGAGTTTTATGCTGAGTGATGCACAGTGGAGTTGCGGCGTGACGATAGCTCCTGAGGTATTGTGTTTTAGTAAAGGAGAAAGCTTGCCACGAGTGCGGTGGGTCGGTGATTTTCGCGAACAAGAAGGTCGGGGACAGAAGGTGGCGGTATGAAGGTACAGAAGAAATTCCGGTCAGACCCTATTTCGTATCCGTACCTGTTATGGGTTTGGGTTGGGGGTTAGGCTGGGGCTTGTATACTGCAGGTACGGCTACGAAATAAGATCCGACTGAAATGCTTTCCAGTCTGTTCGATCAGCGAAAAAAGAAGAACGAATTCGTTCATTTTAGTGATTTGAACGGGTGACTCCGCTGTAATTTGAAGCTTTGTGAAATTATAGAGGTCGTTTATCGCTGGAGCAACAGAATGTCGCTGGAAGAATTGCCAAAGCTTACCGGTAAACTAACTTTCGGAAGTCAGTATTACCAATATTTTTGTAACTACTCGTTTGAGTGGCGCATAAAACGTCGTTTGGGTGCTCGCGTATACGTGGCTTTTGAACTCAACTATGCATTTATGAATTTCGATTGGAATAAGCAATTCTGTGCACTGTTTTCTTCATTTCCCGTAATCGAATTAGAACTTCGTATTAAAAGCAGGGTTTTACGGCCCCCACTAATGACCATAAGGCTTCACGTTCGCATCTCATGTCTGCGTAACGGCTGCAAAAGTTCTATGGCGACCTTTGTGTCGAGCGTCTGCGAATGACAGCATTATAACGCCCAAATTTAAGCTCAGTCTAGCAGTACCTAGAGTTCAACTGCCGCGGGGAGCTTTTACCGGGTGCCCCACGAAGTAGACGCTGCAGCGGTGACTTGTACGTGAGTTAGTTTATAGTGAGACCGACTTGCGCGGCATATTTCGCACTTTCCTCTCCCTCGCCCAATTTGCTCCAATGACAAGACAACAGCAGTGCGACCGAAAGTTGGCGCGAAAGCAGTGGCAGACAAATCTGAACAGCTCGTCTGCGTCTACGACACGCAATCTGGCCCCCACTCCATTGCAGCCTGACTGTCAGTTCTAGGAGGGGTCAAGCTAGCTCGTCCATTGGCAATCTCCCAAGCGACGGCATTTAGGAAGGAATGCGCCGATGTGTCGCGAGAATGGATTCCTCAGTGCTGACCTAACTCACCCTCCCTTCTTCCTCCTATACCGAGCCTGTCAGTCAGCTGTTGGCGAATTGGGAGGGAGGGGCGTTACGGATTGGCAGGAAGGCCTGCACCTGACAGTTCGACCGTCGATTTTGACGATGTTCACCGTATGCTCCATAGCAAGGTGGGAGCAGGGACGGTGACTTGAGAATGACTTAGTTTGTAGAGGATAGCGGACTTGCTCAGCATCTACCGTACTCTCCTCTCCTGCCTCACCTCGGCCCGGTGTCAAGACATGGTCCAAAAGACCAGAGACACGAGAGGGCGCAGGTGCCTGGCACGATTGAAATTCGCACTTAGCCGTCCCACAACACACAGTAACCAGGATTTTACACTCAATAAGAGGGGAGAAAAATAGTTGGGATCACACGGACTGCCATGAAGGCCACATTACGAAGGAACCATTGCAGTCTGAGTCTTAGACCACCAGAGGGCCGCCCCACACCAACGCACAACACTCGGTCGACTGCGAGGTCCACGTTATCTCGTCGGTTGGCAACCTTCCAAGCCACGACTTTTAGCGCACTATGATAGCTTCAAGCGCGTCAGATTGTTCATGGTGAGAAAAGATGCGCGGAGACGTCAAACTCATTTCCTATTCACATTTCCAGGTTCCAGCCACTGTCAGAACCGGTCAGTCGTCTGGTGCGGGGAATAGTCGCAGTGGCTGACGGAACTAGCGGTGTCGTCTGCGCGTGCTACACGCACGACATGGCCCCCATTACACGCACTGGGGCTTCACACATCGGAGGTAGAACGCTGGGATCTCACATGCAGCAGAGGTGCCACATATGGAGAAAGGAGCCGAAAAGCACCCTTTTTGCTTACGGGAGAGGGCCGGTGAGATGGAGTGTTGGAGGTTTTAATGTCTGGTGCATGTGTTGATAACATTTTCGTGGTGATACGGTTTTATCTGCGGTGGTTTACTGCAGGTTTTTACGAATGCGCATGTGACCGAATAAGGCCATGCAGTGTCTACATATGCGAAGGAAGCGCGGGTATTTGAGGCGATGGCGTCTGGTGCATGTCGGTGCTCAAGACCCTGGTTCGTAAAAACGATCGGCGAGCACCTCTCTACCACTGTACATTCCCAATCGCAACCGAAAGGACATGGAGCCCGTGGCTCGGTAGTTAGCGGCTTTGGAATTCTAACCAACAGGTCGCGGAATCGAGCCCCAGATGTTCCACGCTTCGGGGTTGGGTGTGTTTGGCTGATAACGGCTAATAAGCCGGAACTGGCGATTCCAGTCTCCCCTGTTTTTGTTGGCAATGACATTCGTCAGTCTCTGCCCGATGCCTTCGCAAGTTACCGACCAGACCGATACGCGAGGGGAATGTGCGGTGACAGTGTGGACAGGAGAGGTTGGGGAATGTTGGGTCGGTTGTCGGTGTGGTGCTGCTAATTGTCGGCGGGCTGGTTGATGGGGAATCGGTAGGTCCTACACCTGTTGCGTGCCGCACACGCATGTTTGGCGATTGTTAGGGTCATGCGCGAACTCTGCACTGCCTGATTAAGACGCATAGTGAGCCAGTTAAGCTCTGTCTTGATCCGCCGCATCTATAGAGCAATTTGTTTTTTGGGGACATTTGTAGTACTACTCGTATAGCGCATGCATGTTATTTGCTTTGCAGACTTGCTGATAAAAAAAATAATGGAATCCCTCTGACACTTAAATTTCTACGAAATATTTTGAATGGTTATGTTCGACCTGGGTTTGCCAATCTAGCCCTAGTGGAAGAAAGACCGTGGATATGAAGGTCTTCTTAAAACTCCAGACGTTGGGATGCACAGGGGATCAGTTGCCGATGAGAAAGCAAGAACCGAAATGTCTGCCAGCATAATGGGTGAGGGGTCCTGAAATGACCAGATTTATCTATATTTTGCGATCAGCCAATCTTCTTCCCGCGCTGGGGCGTCCACTGTAAATATATTGGTTTCGCCGAACTAGATAATTTGACCCCGTACCGTCGAACAGCCAAAAAACTTGGATTTGGCATTCCTACTTCCCATTATTATTCAGGCTTCGTCCACCTGCTTTTTGGAGTAATGTTTCCGTTTCCATTGCATGGTTGGCCTGCTCGTATTCATATCGGATCCGACAACAGACTCGTTGCAGTACAATCCAGAGGACTCCTCAGTTGAAGTCAAATGATTTTCTGAGTCCTGTATACTCCAAATGGCTCTAGACGTCTGCCGATAACATCCGAAAGGTTATAGGTGTATGCGAGTACTCGTCAAAATATGCGGTCAGCTGACTCTTATTTCATTTGGTTTTTCCTTAACACTGGCTAATGGACTTGTGCAAATGAAAACTTTCTGTGCATATAAGTTGACGGTAATGTGGTTCATCAAGACGGCTTCTGAACTCCAAAGTCTAATGATTTTGGAACAATCGTTTAGTTGGAAGTGGCAATCTATTTTCTGATCATCAGAAATTTTGGTAAAACGGCCTGACAAAGGGAGAGCACCAAACTTTTCCCCACATTCCAGGCGACACAACTAACAAGACTTTGACGACTCTCTGCCGAGCTCTGGCCAATATCATCCAAGGTGACTTTTTGACCTTGGGTCACTTGGGCAGTGTAGGGGGGACTTTGGCGTGGATTGGCAAGTCCCATACAGTAGGCTTCCGTACAATTACAAATGTTCTCCAAAATGAAGCTCATTGCGCCAATAGTATCAGTTGTAATCTTTTGTGCGAACGTGGCAAGCAAGGCCGACGTTTATTAACAATCGAAATTTTTAACTAGCAATGTAGAATGATAAAACAGGAGCGAAAAATGTTTTTTGCATGTTAACGTAAATGAGGCAACTCACACCCCTAGAAAATGCACCCATTCGACGTCGCGAACCGCCGACCTGCCTAGTCAATTCCGAGAACTCTTGTCGGCGCACTTGCTGGCTTTGTGAAGATTCGATTTTCTCTCATCTCTAGCAGGTTCTCTAAATCATACGTCGTTGAGTAAGTTGTACCTTTTAATGTCCACACTCTAAGCATCTATAGAACTGGAAGGTCACGCACTTTATACTCCTTCTTTGTCCTCCAAATATTCCTCGTTTCTAAAACGCTTTGGGAGCATGCACATCATCTGTTAGGGGTGCACATTTTTGCTATCCTCAGTAAATCTTGCTTTTTAACTGACAGTTTCTGAATTATTAATGATCCAAATGCATGACGTGGTATCAGGTGACTCGTGTATTTGGTAGCCTATGCTCAGAGCATACAGTCATCAGGTGTTGACGTTTCGATCTCGCATTTGGCCAATTTATTTCTGTTTCCCGTACTCTGCATCATGGTTAAACATTGGCCGCCCAACGCCCACAACCAACTCACGCTCACCTATCCGTAGTAAGTCAAACGCAGTGTTGGAGTTTAAATGCAGGCATGGAAAGCGCTCACGCCGGAGAAGGTCAGTAGAAGACCTCGATGATCACCGTTTGCCGGAAGCCCACTCCTTTTCAGGACCACTTGCAGTGGAATTAGTTAGGTGGGCAGGCAACACCCTAACCGTTGGGAGGGCACAGGCATTAGCTAAGGTCACCGACGTTTGGCCTCTCGGAGTGTTAATCAGGTCAAACGCAACAGCTGACTTCTCTTTCGTTCTTCTTGCATATCCAAAATAGGGCATGCGTGAAGACGGACACTAACGGTTGGCGACCTCAGTCTAGGGCATGCCAACTACAGGCAAGCAGTCATTTAAATAGCTAAACTTCCCAAACAGCGATTCAGAAGACTGTTTTGGGAACAGGCCTTTGTTAACGATAAATTTCCATCATGTCACTGTGTTTATATGGTACAGGACCAATTAAAACACGTGGATAATTAGAGACATCGGGTAATGTTCATCTTTTCACCCAAGTGGGAAGTGAGGAATATTGGAGGGGAGGGGGATGATTAGAGATAGTAAGTACTCATATATTGTGTAATAATGATCAACGTGGATAGAGAGACGGTTGGACGGTCAGTGTCAGAGGAGAGGAAAGGAAAGGAAAATGATAATTACTCGACGGGACTGATGCTGACTGCCTCTTATTATTTCCCCATTATCTCCATTTCCCACTTGCGTAAAATGATGAACATTGCTCAATATTTATAATTATCCGCATGTATTAATTAAACCTGTTGCCACATAAATTCCACGGCATGACGAGAATTTATCGAAATTAAACGCCTTTTAGCCAAATAGTTTAATGAATCCCTTTAAGTCTCCGCTCGCGCAGTGCTTTATTATGAAAAAGACTTTCCCGAAGGTGATGCGACCATGAACTGCTAATAGCGTGTCAAACCTTTAAACTTAAGGTCTGGTGAGTAAATATAGAGTTTAATTTAAACTATTTCAATCAAACTGCCAAAATAGTGTATATTAGCCGTTGGTCGGATCTTATTTCGCAGCCGTAGCTGCAGTAGGTAAGCCCCAGCTTGACCCTTAATGATAATCCATAACACCAAACACTTACAGGTATGGCTACGAAACAAGATCATGCCGAGCCGTTAAGCAAACTCCGACTTTTATTTGATCGGCTGCAGAATTTAATGGGGGACACAAAGGGTGATTTCCTCTAATTAATCCGGCCATTTTTAAAAAAAGACTTGAAGGGTATCCATCAGGAGTGCGTCGAAACGGTAGATTAACCAGTCTGTAGAAGCAGTGTATGCGATCAACAATTCGTAGGGCTACTTGAGTAAGGAATGTATAGGAGTTAGTGCGAAAAGCTGTCCAGACGAACAGACTCCTCATCCTGCCGCAACCTGCCAACCCATACATTTGGGGGTGGGGTGAGCTGTCAACTTGCATGTCAGGGAGGTGCAAAGTATCGTCATTGCCTAGTAGAAAGTGATGAATTGCCTGTGGTCTGGAAGGAATAGACTCCGGTCTCTCTGCGATGGGCTAGGAAGACTCGAGGGGAGTTCGGCTGGAATGACCGTTAGGGGAGTCCATCCTCTTTATACCCGCGGAACCTGTCTGTTAGTTTATTATTCCATTAGGCATTGGTGGTCCAGGGATGCGTACAGTGACTGACCGATCTCACGAAATGTTGGCCGAAACTCTGAAATACGTTTTCGATTTGGAAGGATTACTTAGGTGGGGTTGAAATATTGAATATCGCGCGGCATAATTTAGTAAAATTTCGGACTCGGCAGGGTGTCGGCTTTTGAGTTCACTTCCTTTCGATCTCCTGCAGACACCACACTCGGTAAAAAATGACTACATATGTAGCATGCATTTTTCGCATTGATTTTCGATGGTCACCTAATTTTTAATATATTTTATAGAAAACATGCCTAAAAGTATGCTTTCCTCTTCTTGTTATGTGGTAAATGACGTCGGCTTTAGATTTTATGTTTGATGACGGGGTACATTTAGGTTTGGCAAGGTTTACAAATTCCCTAATAATTTTGAGCTATACCAGCCGTTTCATTAGCATTTAGCGATTTCAGTCTACAAGGCACATACTTCCCGCATAAGAAAAGTCATTTATTTCTCCATGGTTCTAAGAAGATACCGTTTAGAGTTCATGAAATTTTGTAATGAGTTCGGACCATGTCATACATTTCATAGAGAAAACTGGTAAACAGACAGGTACGACGCTCTATGAATGTAGATTGCACGGTCTGAAAAATCTTGCAATTAAAAACTTTTCCAAACAAGTAGAAGAAAGCATATTTTTATGCGTGTTTTCTAGAAAACATATTATAACTTAGATGACCATCGAAAATCAATGCAAAAATACATGCTACTTATGCAGTCATTTTTCAGCAGTAGATCGAAGAGAAGTGCATTCAAAAGCTGACATCCTGCCGAGTCTGAAATATTACCGGATTATGCTGCACGATAATCAATATGACAAACCCGCCTAAGTAATCCTTCCAAATCGCAAACGTATTTCAGAATTTCGGCCAACATTTATTGAGATCGGTCACTCACTGTAGACATCCAGATGACTTGGTGGTAACACCAGCTATCCAGATTCATGAAAATAATGCCACTTGGACACCCACCAAGATGTCAGCTTCCATATGCGCTTTGATGACGTGGCACTGAGCGCAGCACCCACATGCTCCGTAGGCATGGGAGCTCCAAAACCCCTGAATCCATATGTGATGGTCATTTGAATTATAGGAGACCAATCTGCCAAGTCCTGACCTACCGAGAGGCGCTTCACATTAGTTTACCATCCGAATGTTTCACGTGTGGAAGTGATGAGAAACTTTGATGATGCTCAAGTCACATCTGCCGTCCGGGAGGGAAAGCGATGATCATAATGGTGAGCAATACTGACCATAAGGTCTCTGATCATGCGTAAGCAACATTGCTGATGTTGGACCTATTGTGCCTTTTTAAAGTCTCTCAAGATGCAAGGACAATGCACTTTGTATATATGAGGGACTTTTATGTGTAATGTACTGGTGAGTGGAGTATTTGGGCCAGCACCTGCGATTTCCCCCGCTGCCGGTCTCTGTGATTCTGTCTTGGCACCGGGGCCAAGTGGGGGTGGAGGAGAAAGTGTGGTAGATGCGGCGCAAGTTTACTAACACTGTAAGCAAATTCACGTTCAAAGCACCGTCCTTGCCCGCACCCTGCTGTGCAGCACACGGCGGACATCGTTTAAACCAACAGTCAACCTCTGACAAGTAATGTTTAGCACTGTACAAAATACCCCCCTGGCATACAGATGCTCCTGCCGTTATACGAACTCATTGCGACCCCCAGAAATGACTACCCTTTTCTTTCCTCTGCGTCGGATTTCCTTCCAGCGTATATTAATATATATGCAAATACAGGGGTACCGAAAAAACGGGATTATTTCCGGCTTTTTCCTTCATCAGCCACTTATATCCAGCCGTAGGTCTGGTGGTCTGAGGCTCGATTTCATGGTTGTTGGTCAAAATCTACAGGTCTATGATTCAATTATGGGGCGTTAAAATAATAGACGCTCACTGAAGAATAGATATGTGTTTAAAACTCAGGTTCCTCTTCTTGAGATTTGATATGGCTTACTGACGAGTGTTGGCAAGGCAGAGGTGGCCATCCCAGTCTCCCTTTACCTTGTCGATACTTCCTTTTCTACATAATCGCTTGACGATAAATAACTGCCTTGCCATGACCCTAGATTGAGCCCCTGGCCGCAGTTGTGCAAACACGTCCCAAAATATGAAGGGTGAACGCATAGATATCAGCTAGTTTCGGAACGTCATTTATTTAGCTAAGTGACCCAAATCTCGTCTTCCCGCGTTTCTCTTCTATTCAATAATCTGGACTTTGTGTATTTTTTACCATTTCTTCCGACACTCTCCCACGATATATGCGTACATTCGTAGGTTGTCCGTGTTAGAACTTCGGCAGTTTTCTCCGTGGTGATATAAATGTGCATGACTAGTAGTCTGTATCGCACAAAGTGCTCTGTTTATTGTGTTACTGTGTCAGAAAATTGCGGACATTTTTCTCAAAACATTCTTGTTCCTCATATTTCAACCTTCAAAATGACGCAGCTCCCTTAATCTTAGCATTGAAAATGGGCTGTTTATCATGTTGTTCTTGCAAAAAATAAATGACTTTAAATAAGGGTCAAAAAATCGAGCAGTTTGCGTCTGCGTGTTGAAAGTAATTCCTTCCGAGAGTAATCATTGTCGGATCATTTTCAGTGGAACTTCGGCATGTCACTGGGTATCGTGTGCACAGGGGTCAGATTCCTCAGTTAACAGGAAGACTTGATAATCCATAATACCGTAAATTACAATAACAACTTTCGGGCAATATTTTCAGTGCGCTTCCTTTAGAGGAAACTGTGAAAGTCTTCCCCTCCTCGGCAGCTGTGTCACAGTGGCTAGACATTTTACTAACTTCCGCTGAAAAAAAATTAAGAATATTTACGAGCCTTACAAGTATGTGCAAAACTTTGAGTTAAACAATTCCAGATACGCGGGTGGGAAAGGGCCACTATAGTTGACCTATAAAAGGAGAATCAGGAAGTTTACAAATAGCTGCTATTTGTAATTCACCTCCAAAGTCGACATGCTGGCTAAGTGAACATTTTCGTCAGTTGTAACATCCGAGTTTCATGAATGACGCTTCTGGTGGCACAGAAATGCTAACGCAGACATTTAAAAATACTTCATTTGGTAAGTCAAGTCTGATGAGCTTTAATAAGTTACACAAGCAAGAGGATGCCATACCAACGGTACAGGTACAGCCACTTACGAAGAACTCTGAGAACTCCATTTAGGATTCGAAAGAGTTTCTCGACAATTGAAAAGAAGTCGACGTTACATGTGACGATATAATTGCATCTTTCGATGTGACCTCGCTCACCGCCTCGATTTCGTCAGATTTGAGTGGACATTGCACGGTCTTAAGAAATTTCATAGCCAGAAACTTTTTAAAAAGTAAATATACGATTTTTCTTGCATAAAATATGCAGACAACGTGATTTTCCATCGAACAATTAAAAAAGCGTATTTTTGTGCATGGTGTCTATAAAATATATATACTTCTTAATGAAATTGTCGCCAGTTTACATTCTGCAAGCCCTAACAAGCATTCAGCTAATTCTTCCTATGTCCATATTTATCTTAAATATATTACTCGGAAAATAAGTCGGCATTAATTAACCTAACGAAAATATAACTTAAATTTCCA
>CACRXP010000090.1:397494-412672 GCA_902702965.1 Spirometra erinaceieuropaei | reverse complement strand
TCGTCATCAGCACCACAGGTTTAAAACTGATTCCTGTGGAACACTTACCACTTATACCAGCGACTAAAGTTCTTGATAATTGGGATGCTTTGTACCTTTATGAAATTCACCGCTTTCTGCTAAGTTGAAGTGAATCTAAATGACACAGCGTGCTACTTCCCTCTAATCAAAGACTTCCTAGTCAAACCTGGCAAGCCGGACTTCAAAAACGCTTCCCCAACATCTATGGTTAACAGGCATGCTATTCTATGACACCAACGCGCTCAGTTTGTGTTACAAAAAATAATGTCCAGCTGTTTGCACTTCTCCATCTTTTCGGAAACAATGGAGGACTATTTTTCTACTCCACCGGTGTCCAAGAACTGCTTCTAATGCGTAACGCGTTTGATTATAATAAGGACGCACCTGTAGTACGGCTATCATTACCATGGTAACCAGTCAGGCCTCCGAAGGTCCGGGAATGCCTGCTTTTACGGTTATTACCAATAGCCTAACCGCTAAAACAATGGGCGGAATCGACATTGACCGGACTGCAAGTGGGCTAATGGGATACTCAAAAATCAAATGCCCGAGACGATTACTGCGAGAGGAATTATTGAAATGGCAGGTTATAGGTGAGCTCTTGGTAGTTTTTTTGTTGGTCTTAGCGATACTCAGTCATCCCCAGCCCCGATCGATTTTGTGTCAGGCGGTGTAGACGTTTTCCGTCGTCATTGTCTGTCTGGAAACGAGACTGCAGCAGGTAACAGCCTAGTGGACGCTGTGCTGTAAGCAAGTTTTGAATAAATTACGGTCGCTCTCCTGTTTCTAGTTCATCCTACAGCCGGAATTTTCGACCTTTGGAGAAAATTGTCAGCCATTTGCTCACTGGATTCTTACTTTTTTTCAAATTAAATTATACAGTCTGGACAACTGCTTCCTGCACTTGAAAGTCATGCTGAACGCATTGTCTCTGCAAAACGTCTTTCCCGAGGACAAGTTCACGCTTTTGGCTGCAAGAATGTCTTGTTTGCTAGAAATATCTGCCCTGTGTTTGAGGTCTACCTTCCTCGAAATGACTCGAAGAAGCTACCCAGCGAACAAACTGGGGGGCTAAGCAGCTCTCAGGTATCATATGGTAGGAAGTGCTCACAACATTATTCCTCGAAATCCCAGCTGACTTTTGGACTAGTGTTTACACTCGGCCTATTCGTTCTGTTCGCTGCGCGTTTTTCTCCTCAAAGGAAAAACCCGAAATTCCTCCAAGTCTGTAGGTGGGTGCAAAGAGGGCTTAGCCTAATTAGATTTCGCCTTCCTCTTTCTTTGTGTCCAAATTTTCATTTCCGGAATTACTTTATTCACCGAAAATTGGGGGCAGATAGAGAATTGAGTTTTGTTAGTCGCACGTCTTTGTCTGCCGATCTTCTGCGTGCAATAAAATTGTCACCAACCGAGAGTGAAAACATCGTCAGTAGAAGGGAGAGTTTTTTTTTAACAGAGCAAGTTTCATGTGAGGCCTAGCTCAGCGACGCCTGTTTTGAGTTTTGGCTTTCTCGGAAGCGCATATATAGAAAGCATCGCGAACATGCGCTCAGACAGTAAAAACTCGTCTGTCGGGAATCGCATTGTTGCTAAGGTCAGACCATAATCTCGAGACCATTTATTCATCGTGACAGTCTAATTTGTAATTAAAAAGCTTTTCAGTCGGCAGTATGCAGCTCGATAGCGGGCTTTGTACAATGAGTTATATGCAACATACACACTGAGCAGCTGAGTAGTGTGCGTTCTGCACGACGTAATGCAAAGAGAAGGTCCGCCGGACATGACACTAAGAACAACGACAAGGGAGACTGGAATGGCAATTTCTGGCTTATTGGTCTTCGTCAGCCAGTCATACCCAACCCCGAGGTGTGCAACACCTAGGGCTCGTTCCCGTTATATGCTGGTTCGAGGTCCAACGCCCCTAACCACTGCGCCAGGGGCTCTTTGCCCCGTCGGTTGCGATCGGAAATATGCAATGGTAGAGGGACGCCCACCGATCGATTTTACGGAACTCACTCGTCACCTTTTGGCTTAGGACTTCTACTCCAGTCCAAATAGCAGCGGAACAGTGACGCATAATGTAGGCAGAATAGCATTACCAACAAAGACAAGGGGGACTGGAATAGCCATTTCTCTCTCATTAACCGTCCTCAGCAAGGCCTATCCGACCCCCAAGTTTGGAACACCTGGGACTCGATCCCGCGACCTGTTGGTTAGAAGTCCAACACCTCTAACCAGTGAGCCACGGACTCGTTGCCCTGTCAGTTGCGACCGGATATATATAAAATGGTAGGGAGGCGTTCACCTATTTCGCTACGGAACTCACTCTTTCCTCTGTGCCATGGGACTCTTTCTCGAGACCCACCAGCAGCCGCATAGCAGTGCGTAATATAGACAAAACGACGATACCGAAAAAGACAACGGAGACTGGGATAGCAGGGTGATGAGCAGCTCCAAGAGAATGCGACGAATTGTTCTAATAAAACATTTTCTCTCTTTCTCGAGGTAAGGTCTGGGAAAATTGGAACGTCCCGCCTGCATACGCACTCCAGTGACGGGTATTGGCAATGTTTTTGTCACAGACTAAAACTATACTCTTACTTTCATGTTGGAGGGAGTTCCGTTATCTGTGCTTGCGTTTATGCTCCATTCGACGATCATAATTTCGCCCCAGAGTGGCCATATAATTTTAAAAAATGTTGTCACACTGATGTGTCTGAAACCCCTCAAATGAACGTTTCAGCAAACCTCTTCATTTCAGACTTACCCAAATGTTCTCTCCAATCCAGAAGGTTCGAAGGATATAATCTCCTGTATGCTGACTTAACGCTAGTCCTTCTTAAAAGGGCTGGTTCTCTTCTGACAACACCAAAACTATGATTATTTTCAGCTGGCATGTTGCGGCGTACGTCTTTTACGAACTCATCTTTTGACTCGATGTATGCATGATTGGAGATAGGCTTTTGGGACGTATAAATCATATTCGTAGTGTCGGTGAGACCTGATGTCAATTTGATCACTTTGAATCAAAAAAGATAATGTTGGCAAAATCATGTTTATTACCGAAGAATCGCAGGTTTTGTACTTTCTATGCAACTTCTGTTGTCGGCGATATTGCGGCATAACTTAATGAACACTCGGGAAGAATAGTTACCCCTAAAACGGAATTATATATGGACCACTTCTACAGGTCAGGTGAGTTTAAACCAATGGGATTCGTGACATTTTAGTGCAGCGTCAGACAGCAATCATTGTCTGCAATGGCTAACGTCTCGAATGTATGTTAAGATAAACTATAGAATACGTGAAATTCGTAGGAATGTTCGTTTTCTGCACACAGAAAGCGTTTCTTGTGACCTCAGCGAAATGACCATTCAAGCCAGATGACAATCATATTTGGAACGTAGGAGAAAGCTAAAGTCTAATGGTTATAAACCGCTTTTACTTAAAATGTTTAAGGCAACACTAAATTCACCGATAACTCCCGGATTAACATCGGGCACATTACCTTCTTTAGAGAATGGAGCTTATGCCGGAATTGCAATTACAAGCCTCTCTGCTGAAAAACGCAAACACTTGCAGTCTAGCAAAAAACGAAAATGTCCATTCCTGTTTTTTTGTCACTGCCAGAAAAAACGTATTGACTTTCATGCGGAATATGACGGCCTGTTTGATGGCTGTAGATTCCCAGGCAAAATACAAATGAACATTTATGTGGGGTGAATGTCTACTTCATGTGCGCGAGCACTTCCAATCTACGACGGCACAACATAATCTGATAGTTTGAGGCTGAATCAGGGAGACAGAGCAGGAGTTAATGGTACCAAAAAACTTCGCGGCGGCTCGTCGGCTGCATTCTGTCTCTCCATAACATAGATAACGAGTGGGAAGAATACAACAGATTTGAATTCGTGCAGAAAATCAATACAGAAACAACAAGGTCATGGTCTTGGGCAAAAGTGGCTAATCGATAAAGTTAGTAAATCAAACACCGTATGGGAAGAAAAGTGGAAAAATAGCGTTAACGAGCAAAACGAAAGGGAAACTTCTCGATTTTCTGTATCTCCCACTGAGCAAGAACCATTGTTATGAAGGCAAACCGAAAAATTCTAAAATTGTACGGTCAGATGCATTTGGCCTCCCCTCTCGGGTACTTGTTTTCTCGCTGAATTACTTTTGAACTTTCATGGGCTGTCGTCATAGCAACTACTTATTGTTTTTTGAAAATCGGGCTGCCTAATGGAAATGGATATCGATTAGTTCACACATCCGGCATGCACGACAGTACTAACTCAAAACAGGGAACCGAAATCGATCAGGTCATCTGCTCAAGCTCCCATTCAGCAGAAATGTTATGGTCAGGGTCACATCTCAGAAGTATTTCCATATATATAAGGAGAACGCCGCAGACAATGTGGTCAAAGATCTGGGCCGAGTGGAGACCTCGAATACATCCTTCAATTGAATTTTAAAAAGCTGACAGAGGAAGTGCCACTCACTGCGTTTGTCACTGGAGTGCAGCCTAGTCTATCAGGCATGCCGTACCAACAACCGCACCAAATGTTGCCCATGGGTGCGAAACCGGCGCGACCCAGTCCTCCAGGAAAGACAGACCTTTGTGGTGGTGGAGGACAAGAGTCCAATGTTGTTTGCATAACGAACACAGGGCGAGGGACTTGCTAACAAAAACAAGAACACGCAACCCAGTCTCCTATGGCGGACTTTGTCGGCTGCCCCACTGGAAGCTTCTGACAGCCAGGGCACCACGAGAACAACGCACACGCACACAGGTTTTGACTGGCTACAGTCTGAACAGCAGGACCGCCCTCTGTAGGAAGCAGGGAGCAAGGGACAGGTGCCAGAAACGAAATGACACCGGACGTTGTTGGACTCTGTTCACGCCACCGATTCCGGACTCCGGTTGACAAACAACCTGCATCCTAGACTGGAGGACCGCTATTGTGCCAACAGAGAGTTGACACTTATGGCGTCTATAGGGCCAACTCTTGCAACAGAACGGGATAAAGGGTTCTCCACTGAAACTCACAAATATGACAGAAACATTCCGAGGCTTTCATTATTAGAAAAAATAATTACTTCACGATTATCTGCGGTCCGATGATGGTAGAAAGTCCTGACTCATTCTGGCGTTCAAGTTGATTTAAGATAAAATGTAAAATTCCGAGTAGAACCCTTTATCAAAGAAACGCTGTTTGCCTTTAGTCTTAGATGAAGTTGCCTATGGTTATGATGATGGTTGTCCTAGTTAGCCAACAGTTTATAGAACGCAAATTTGTTTTTCGAAAGTATTAGTAACACTACTCTCGTCCTGATCAGTTGGCGGACAGTTGAGTGAATCTGTAAATTATTCGAAAACTTTCCCGAACGGAGAATTCCGAGGAATTTAACCGGATATTTCGGACTATTGCTAACGTCGGCCGAACATACCCAAACACCAGAACTGTGAACATAAGAGAAATGCTTCATTTAGAATACACCAGGGGTAGGATTTTGGTTATTTCGCCCCACCTGATGGACACAGTACTGTTGGGGTTGGGGGTTAGGGGTTAGAGTTAGGAGTCAAAGTTGGGGTTAGGGTTAGGGTTAGGACAACTACTTCTCAACCACTCAACGTACAGCCGCGCATTCGCAATAGTTTTTCTTTTGCATACAATTACTCAACCTCGTCGCCTATGGGTTTCACGGCCTCGCATGTAAAAGCCCCTATTACCACCTGTCCCATATTACCGGTGGTTGGGTTTGTTTACTTCAGGTGGGGCTACAAAACCACATCTGACCACATAAGAGTATTGCTATCTAACTTTAACCAAGTGGTTCATTGTGCAAACCGTCCTGCCAGTTGAATCCGTGTCCTATTAAGCCATTTTGCATAGCGTAGGTCGATAACTAAAAAGACCGAACAACCTTGCCTTGTCCTAACGTACCTACCAGTAGTGGTGACTAGTAGACACAGTGGAGTGTTGCGTCCGATTCCCTTCGAAGTCGATGATCGACCTCATGAAATGTTTACCGGAATTCTAAAACGCCTTCTTGACTGGGGAGGTTTACTTAAGTGAGTTTGCAATATTGAGAATAGCACCACATTATCCCATGATATTTCCAACACGCCAGGATGTCCTCCTTTGAATGCAATTCTTCTTAGCCGGCTGTGAAATCTACATTCGGTAAAGAGGGACTTCGTAACTTCTATGAAATGTCTCTATTGTTTTTCGATGCCTTCATACATTAGAATATATTTTATGGAAACAAAGTACAAAAATATTCTTCCTTGCACACCTGTGGTATAAAATTGCGTCTGCTTATAATTTTATACAAGTCGATAGGGCATATTTCGGTTTTAAAAGTTTATTTGAGTTCTTGAAAAGTTTGTACCGACCTACCGTTGCATTTGCCTTTAGGGTTTTCAGTTTGTGTCCTGTAAGCGTTCCGCGTAAGGAAAATCATAAATGCATCTGTGCCTTAGGTAGAGGTCATACAGGACTCATAGAATTTCGCAATGGGCGTGGTTTATAATGTATATAATGTATAATGTATAATGTATGAATAGCGGAGCAATAGAATATAGTTTGACTGGACATTACACGATCTTAAGAAGGTTTGGAACCGGAAACTTTAAAAGGGAAATATACCCTGCCTTCATATACAAGATTAGAGGAAGAAGTAATTTTGCGCTCAACGAATACGAGAGAGAGTAAATGTTGCTACTTGTTCCCATAAAATATACTTGAATCTAAAAAGGCATCAACAATCAATAAATGAGTTACATGCCAATGAAGTGGTCACTCTCCGCCGACTGCGGATTTCGTAGTTGGCAACAAATAAGTGCCTTTAAAAAGGAGCATCTTGGCGTGTCGGATACATCATGGGATTATGCAGCACGAACCTCAATATTACAAACCCACTTGAGTAATCCTAACTGCAGACCGGATCGATGGGCATCCCAGCGCACGATAATCGATAAGGGTGACTTCACCAGATTAAAAATCAGGGGCGGAGTTGGATGAATAATCAATACTTTAGTAATGTGTACGGCCAGCGACAGCAACCGTTCCAGCACTTTTAGAGCCAGCGGTAACCGTTGTCAGCACGGCAGTAAACGAAAACTCCTCCAGACAATCGGAAACCGTCAGTTTATCATTCGACATCACGCTGTCGTCACGCCAGTGTATGAATCACCTGTAGGCTCAACCATAGCGATATGGGTGAGCAGAGATGCTCAAGCCTACATGAGCATCCTGTCATAAGGGTCATTCACATATGTTTTGCCTAGTCCTGATCGCATTCGACATCTCTTAGGCCCATGACTGTTGTAGTAAGCGATCGATTCTAACGTCCCTTAACTAACTGACCGAGTTCAGCTCTCCAGTCTGCCATGATCGGCGATAGGAATCATAACACAAATGTCAAGGCTATAAGTGTTGATAGGAGATCTTAAAATAACATTCACTTTTCTCATCCTCTGTTCTCTACCTGCATAAAAATAGAGAGCAATTCAATGTTTTCCACTTGAGTAAAAAGGGAGTTTGATTTGCAGATACGCTAATCTTCCGAAAAAACTGCCGTCTCCCGTATGGCGGTCTCATTCAGAGCCCTGTAAAATTCAAGAGTTTTCTTCTCGAAAATAGCCTGCCAAGTACCTTTTCTTTCAGAAATTTTCTGCATTCGATTTCTTTTTGAAACCAAACACCTAAAAAAGAATGTTAAGATAGGCATTATTGTGTCTTTTATTGCCAGCACCTGGCACTACATAATTTTACTGCGCTTAATCTCGACAGTGAGACGAATATTGTAAGTTTTCGCAGCCGAAGCGACATTAAGATTTCACGGTATGAAAGACACTTTAAAATCATATTCCATAACCTGATCGGTGAGCGACGCTGTCACGATAGTTAATATTTCTGACTCCAACCGACGGGGTAAAGGGTCCCTAGCTCAATGACGACCGTATACAAGCCAGAAATTACGACTCCTAAAATGGCTGGTGCCTCCTCTTGTATCGTTAGTCTGCGAGTTTCCTGGACTGAGCCCCAAGGTACAACGGAACAAGCATATTCCGCAAATTGATCGATTAGCGACCCTGACGAAAATATGTCGCCACTCATTGGTTACCTTGGAGGATAGGTACTCCCACCCTGTGGAATCCTAGCCACTGCGCCCTCTCCTCATTTTATATAAAATCCTGGTGATCTGTGTATGTTGTGGATCAGGGGTGTTGGTTTTTGCCGTGCCAGCCACCAGTGTCTTTTCCCACCCTTGGTCTTCTTGACTCAGTCATGACCCCAGGCCCAGGTGATGGAGAAGAAGGGAATGTCAAAACCAACAGTCAAGCTCTCGTAAATACTGTTTGGTACTGTACCAAATTCGACTAGGGCATTTAGATACTCCTGCCATTATACTGTCTCCCTTCCCCCATCAATGAAACGGTCCACGTCGCCGTTCCTGCTCTCACCCTATTCTGAAGCGCACGGTGGACATCGTCGGCAACGACAACCAAACTGTCCGGTCGGGGGATATCAGATATTTATGAGTATTTTCAACCACTACAAGCATACGTAAGACCTTCGATCAACGTCTCGCCATAGTCTACAGTCCCAAATACTTATTAAGTTAACGAAGTATGTGTGCATTAGGCGATCACCTTCCCTCCCAATCAAAAGCGAGTGCTCCCAATGATTACCGCTCTTTTTCCAAATGAATAATTTTGCCATCATGGAGTTACGTTTGGCAAATTCTGAAAATAATGAACACAAATTACGTTAATGCATGCATACGATCAGGGAGACTAATCTGTCCCCCTCACATGCTATCTTTTCCGCTCGTTTTACTAGGTTGTGGTACCACCCGGATGTCGGACAAAGGCCGATCTCGTGATAACTGAGGACGAGTATGACGGACACTTCCGTGTGGAGACCATCTTTGAGGGCAGCGTCAGTGTGCTTGTAAAGGACAAGAAAGACGGTTCCGTCCTCTGCCCAGTCATCATCAATGATCTCACCAAGGTTCTGACACCACAGTACGGATTCCTGCCGGTGAAGGAGGTTCGTGGCGCCGTCTCCTACATCAATGAAGGCCGCTGTTTCTGCAGTTACGGGGTTGCCCAGCGGGTAGACCTCACGGAGTCGAAGATTGCAGGCTGAGCAGTTGCTTTCGCGCGCGACAAATCCTGACAGTGATCAACCGTCCCCCTCCCTTCAGTCTCCTGTGTCCAAGTCCAAACCTGCGTCACTTATCCCCCAACCGCTCCTATCAAACCCATCTCCCCACCAACCTCCTGTCCAGACTTATTTCATTTACTTTAAAAGCATGCCTTTGAAGAAGTCAGTCTTTGTTCAATGTGCTAATAAGGTCTGCGTTTAAGTGCTCCTGCCTGCAAACAATTGTTTATTCACAAGCAGCAATTAACCGCACCTTCCCCGTTTCCCCATTCCCCAACTTTTACTGAATTTGACTGGGAGGGGAAGAAGGTTCGCCCTACATGATGTGGCTTAATGGTGATTTCGAGAAATAAATAATGAGGACCAAATGGAAACGCTGTGCGGACGCCTTCAGCCTAGAATGCCGACTATGGTTCCGTTTTCAGTCCTCTGAATTTCGACTCTTAGGCGGTGGAAGCGAATTCGAGTCAGCTCACGGCAGACTCCGAGGCGATTCTCAAAATAGGCTTGCAAGCAATAAATATTTTTAAGACCGTATTACTACTTAAAGGCGAGAAGGAATTGGTTGGAACAACGTGCTGGCTTTGCAATAACAGTATCCCCAGTCATCTGCCTTAAATGGATTCAGGAAAACAGTTGTGTGGTTTATAATTTTCGCTGCTTGCTTAGGTGAAGGAGGAAACCGAAGGCCACCTCCGCGTGTAGGTCAATAGTAAGCAAACTGCGACCTACTTACACATATTTAGTAGTTAGTTTGTGTATGCGACAGATTCTTGGGATCATTTACCCTTTTTATAATCCCGCTAGAGTTCCTAGAAGGGTGACAAGATGGCTCCGCTTCCCATAATCGTCTTGCAGGTCTGTATGCGGGAGGCTTGGAGGAATGTTGTCGACAAAGCCAGGGGGCACAGAGTATAACTGTTTCTGGGTTACGGACCGCCATCGTCAAATAATACTCTAAATCCAGGCCGAACGTCCCTTATTTACATCCGAATCAGTTCTGCTTAGTCAAGCACTCTACAGCTCAGTATATTAACCCACCTCCTGTCAGTGGAGATGGAGAATTCCGGAAGTCACAGGCGACCATCCGCATGAGTTCCGGACTTTTAGCTCTGTGGCAATGCCTAACTCTGACCTGAGGTCAAGAGGTGTCGGCATACGTCATTCACGCGTAACGATTTATATTTTAATTTTAAAAACCTGAATTACCAAAATGTTTGAAATGTCTGCGCAGACGTTTGCACAGGATAATCTCTTTAAGCTAAGAATTGTCTGCTGGAAGTCATGTAGTGGGTGGTGCAGGCCCAAGTCCTAGCTGAGAAGGGTTGGGTGCTATCCTGTATGATTGTAGGGGGCGCTCACCGATCGCTCTTGCGGAACTCACTCGTTCCGTTGTGCCTTACGGGCTCTCTTTCGAGCCCAAACAGCAGCCGCACAGCGGCGCATGTTATGGACAAAAACAAAGACAAGGGCGACTGGAATGGCCATTTCTGGTTTATTAGCCGCCGGAAATGTGGAACACCCGAGACTCGAACTCGACTGCTGGTTGGGCTCAAGAGAGAGCCCGTAAGGCACAACGGGACAAGAGAGTTCCCTAAAAACCATCGGTGAGCGCCCCTGTACCATTGTATATTACCGATCGCAGACGACAAGACAACGAACCCGTGGCTCAGTGGTTAGAGGTGTTGGACTTCCAACTAACAGTTCGCAGGCTCTAGCACCAGTGTTCCACATTTCGGGGTTGGGTATGACTGGCTGTCGACAGCTAATAAGCCAGAAATGACCATTCCAGTCTCCCTTGTCTTTGTTGGTAATAACATACTGCTATTCTGTATGATGGGGTGTAGGGGGTGTCAGCGGTGGGTTCACGTGATGGTCGTAGTGGTCGCTCGCTTGCTTGCAGGTGAGACTACGCCTAGCGTCCATTTGCTGGCACCAAACTCTCACCTGTGGCTCCACGTAGCTGGGCTCTGCTCAGCGGCCACACCCCGGGCAACCGTCTCGACCGGCGGGCTAAACCAGGTGAGGGCGCTGTGCGCTTGTGCCGCGTGCACAGTGTACTGCGGACTCCGCTGGATGGATGGTCGGATGAAACACTGCGCCGGCATCGTAGAGACGAGGCTCTGCCTGGTACGCCGTTGGATAACTGCTGCCGGGACGGGTCTCCGCATCGCCTTCGCTGAGACGCGCCCACCCTCGCCGACGGAGACCGCGGACTCACGGCATATGCGGTCGTTCTCCACTGCGAACATAAAAGTCGTGGCCCCATAGTGGGATCGGTCGCGCCAACCAGGCACATGGGCAGCCCGATTCAGGGGCGGCACTGCCTGCCCCCATGAGGGGAAGGGCCTAGAAAAGGTGGCCTAAACATTGCTGGGTACCACGCCGTCTCCAGGCTAGCCAGGGCCGCAGACGTCTAATCATGGTCGAAACAACCAAAATCGAAACAACAACAATACCAATAACAACAACAACCATACTCCTTCTCCTCATCCTACCTCTTCTACCTCTTCCTCTGCCTATTCTTCTCCTTCGTCACATTCTTCTCCATCTCCCTCCCGTCGCCCCACTCGTCGTCACCAGACTGGCAGGGTGAGTCCGCTCACTCTGGCAGCCTGGAATGTTCGTTCCCTTTTAGACAATCCGCGGAGCAACCGACCGGAAAGGAGGACAGCGTTAGTGGCACGAGAACTGGCGCGCTACAAGGTGGACATCGCCGCACTCAGAGAGACCCGTTTCTCCGAACAAGGCCAACTGCAGGAGGTGGGTGCCGGCTACACCTTCTTCTGGAGCGGTCGACCCAGGGCAGAGCGACGGGACGCGGGTGTCGCCTTCGCCATTCGGAACGACATCGTGGGACGACTGCCCTGTTTGCCGCAGGGCATCAACGATCGTCTGATGAGCCTCCGCCTGCCTCTCCGGCGGGGGGGCCAATTCGCCACCATCATCAGCGCCTACGCTCCGACCATGACCAACCCCGACGCCGTCAGAGACAAATTTTACGAGGACCTGCATGTCCTCTTGGCGACTGTGCCGATGGCGGACAAGTTGGTTGTCCTTGGCGACTTCAACGCCCGCGTCGGCACAGACCATACTGCCTGGAGAGGAGTGCTGGGTCCCCACGGTCTCCGCGGCTCAAACGACAATGGTCTGCTGCTGCTCCGCACCTGCGCAGAACACCGCCTTATCCTGACAAACACGTTCTTCTGTCTTTTGGAGCGAGAGAAGGCCACTTGGAGGCATCCTCGGTCGCGTCAGTGGCACCTGCTGGACTATGTCCTCGTCCGAAGGCGTGACCAGCGGGACGTGCTGGTGACGAAGGCGATCGCGGGTGCTGACGGGTGGATCGACCATCGCCTCGTCATCTCGAAGATGCGTCTTCGCCTACAGCCTCGCAGGAGACCTCAAGGTAAGCGACCCCCAGGTAAGCTGAATGTTGTCTTGTTGTCCTTGCCCGCTCACCATCTCCATTTCAGCAATGAGCTAGCTCAACGGCTAGACAACCTCCCCATCGCCGATGCCGCCGCTGCCGAGAACGCCTCCGTGGAGAACCGCTGGTGTCAACTGTGAGACACGGTCCAGGCGACGGCGCTCACCGTCCTTGGTCGCGCTCCCCGCCAACACCAGGACTGGTTCGACGACAACGACGTCGCCATCAGAAATCTGCTTGCTGAGAAGAACCGCCTACACAAAGCCTACGTCGATCACCCCACTGACGACAACAAAGCTGCTTTCTACCGCAGTCGCCACCACCTCCAGCAGCGACTGCGCGAGATGCAAGACGCCTGGACTGCTCGCAAAGCTGAGGAGATCCAAGGCTACGCGGACCGCAACGAATGGAAGAACTTCTTCTCTGCGATCAAAGCTGTCTACGGTCCGCCGACAAAGGGCACTGCTCCTCTCCTCAGCGCCGACGGCAGTACTCTCCTGACTGAGAAGACGCAAATCCTTCAGCGATGGGCCGAGCATTTCCGAGGCGTCCTAAACCGCCCATCCGCCATCTCCGACGCCGCCATCGCGCGTTTGCCGCAAGTCGAGACCAACGCGGACCTCGACCTCCCGCCATCTCTCCAGGAAACCATCAGGGCCGTGCAGCAGCTCTCCAGCGGGAAAGCACCCGGATCGGACGCAATCCCTGCTGAGGTCTACAAGCACGGAGGTCCCCAACTCATGGATCACCTGACTGCGCTCTTCCAGGAGATGTGGCGTCAAGGTGAAGTCCCGAAAGATTTCAAGGACGCAACAATCGTGCACCTATACAAGCGAAAAGGGAATCGCCAAATCTGCGACAATCACCGTGGCATCTCCTTGCTGAACATCGCCGGGAAGATCTTCGCTCGCATCCTGCTCAACCGCCTCAATAACCACCTGGAACAGGGCCTTCTGCCGGAAAGCCAGTGCGGCTTCCGTCGTCATCGTGGGACCACGGATATGATCTTCGCCGCCCGCCAACTTCAGGAGAAGTGTCAGGAGATGCGGACCCACCTGTACTCTACCTTCGTGGACCTGACGAAAGCCTTCGACACGGTGAATCGTGAAGGACTGTGGAAGATCATGCAGAAATTCGGCTGTCCAGAGCGATTCACTCAGATGGTGCGTCAGCTGCACAACGGTATGATGGCGCGAGTCACGGACAACGGAGCTGTCTCAGAGGCATTCGCAGTGACTAACGGAGTGAAACAGGGATGCGTGCTGGCACCAACCTTCTTCAGTCTTATGTTCTCTGCCATGCTGATGGACGCCTACCGCGACGAACGTCCCGGGATCCGCATCGCCTACAGGACGGACGGTCACCTGCTGAATCAACGGCGGATGCACTTCCAATCACGCGTATCCACAACAACCGTTCACGAACTCCTCTTCGCCGACGACTGCGCCCTGAGCAACACCTCAGAAGAGGAGATGCAACGGAGCATGGACCTGTTCTCCGCCGCCTGCGAGAACTTCGTTCTGGTCATTAACACGCAGAAGACGGTGGTGATGCACCAACCGCCACCCAACTCAGCCACAGCCCCCAACGCGTCGCCGCAAATCAGCGTGAATGGGACCCTACTGCAAGTGGTGGAGAACTTCCCGTACCTGGGCAGCACTCTCTCCCGCACCACCAAGATTGATGACGAAGTCGCCAACAGGATCTCGAAAGCCAGTCAAGCCTTCGGTCGTCTCCAAAGCACAGTTTGGAATCGTCACGGTCTTCAACTGAACACGAAGCTGAAGATGTACAAGGCCGTTATCCTGCCGACGCTAATGTACGGAGCAGAGACCTGGACGGTGTACACGAGGCAGGCACGCCGACTGAACCACTTCCACCTCAGTTGTCTTCGTCGCATCCTGCGGCTGAACTGGCAGGATCGCATCCCCGACACTGATGTGGTGGAACGAACGGGAATGCTCAGCATCTACTCCATGTTGAGACAAATGCAGCTGCGCTGGAGCAGCCACCTGGTGCGCATGGACGACGAGCGGCTACCCAAACGACTCTTCTACGGAGACGTCGCGACGGGTTCTCGTCGTCAAGGAGGCCCAATTCGTCGATACAAGGATACCCTGAAGTCCTCCCTGAAGCTACTGCAAATCAACCCGACCAACTGGGAAGAGCTCGCCTGCGATCGTCCGGCATGGAGGAGAACAGTGAAGACGGGCGCTGCTATCCACGAAGCCAACCGCATCGCCGCCGCCAAAGCGAAACGCGAAGCCCGCAAATCACAACTGCGCCCAGTCAGCAACGCTGTCGCACAACTGCTTCCAACGTGTCCTCGATGTCAACGGACATTCCGGGCTCGAATCGGCCTTGTTGGACATCTTCGGATCAACTGTACCTCTCGAACTGCACCAAACTTCATTCCCCCGCCCGCGTCATCCTCGTCCTCTCTGCCGCCAAATAACTCTGTGAATTCTTCTGCACCACCACTTCCATCCTCCTCCTTCTCCTCCCCCTCCTCCTCCTCTGCCACCTCTGCCTCCTCTGCCTTCTCTGCCTC
>CACRXP010000090.1:363359-389909 GCA_902702965.1 Spirometra erinaceieuropaei | reverse complement strand
AAACTGCAAAGACACAGTTTTCGCATAAGAAAAATGACATTTTCTTGAAGATGCTGGACGAATGAGACAAATGAATAACGTTTAAGGCGCCCGAAAATTCCCATATCAGACACTTCCATCAAGTTTAATGCCTCAGGTCTGTTTATGTTTTACAGGAGTTCCCTGATGTACCATGAAGACGGACTCCCAGTGGTGAGCGGATTGGGTGCTGCGCCGACGCGGTGTGAAGGCTAGCGCATAAGGTGAAAAGGTCTGAAAGCGTGTGCTATGCCAGTATCAGCAAACCATGGCTCTTGCAGCCTGGTATGCGCTGAAAGTTCCCCGACACCTGGTTCCCTGGCGGTATATGCGCTTGCGCTCCCTCTGCATATGCAGGTTGTGTGCATGGCTGCCCAGTCATCATCCTCGTCCATCTGACCCCTTTTGGGGTGTTATTGTCGTTGTGGTTAATGGTAAAAATTCCTGGTCAGGTGTGCACTGTGGACCAGGGGGTGTGGTTGGTGGCACGCCAAGATGCGGGTCCGGCCGTGGCAGGTATCTGAGTCCTCACCTGACGCCGGTCTTCTTGACTCTGTCTTGACACCGGATCCAGGTGGGGAATGGGGAGGAGAGAGTGCGGTAGACGCTGCGAAAGCCAGCTATCGTTGTAAACTCACGCGTAAGTTACCGTCCCTGCGCCCGCCATGTTGCCGGTCAAGCGACGGATATGGTCGTAAGCGAGGGTCAGACTGTCGAGGTCACGACTAACACCCCCCAATGGACTGCGTTGGAGATGCGTTGGACCAAAATGCACATTGGGTTGCTTCGTGGCATGCGCTCATGGGCATGGGCTGAGTCCATGTGGACCCATAACTGCTGCCGCACATTTGCGTATGACACGCATCATGAAGACAGTTCGACCGTCGATCCTGACGATGTCCGCCATGTGATACACAACGAGGTGCAGCAGGCACGGCGACTTGCGACGGGTGCAATTGCCGAAAAAAAAGCACAGTAGCCCATCTGCGCAGGCCACGCGCAAGCCTTCCCCTGTACAACGTGGCGGGCCCACACACGCCTGACCGTGCCCCATACAACCACAATTCCTCGTTAGTCATGAACAAACACCGATTACGCACCGGCCCCCACTGCGGCCTGTGAGAACAGCTCGGGGCCTTGTATGGAATAAATCTCTTCATTGTGGTTTCCATTTTCTCCTGCAGCCCGCTACTTGGTCTGATCATTGTCATAGATAAAATACGACTAATATTATAAGGGCAGCATTCTGTGCTTACGCGTACCGGCTCAGAGTCCATTTGCACATATTTGTTTGTGGTTCCCTACTGAGCAGCGCGTTGAATAATCTCAAAAAATTTGCTGCGTGTGTAATCAAATCTGCATAATTGTAGAAAATTACTTTAACAGTGTCGACTGCTGAAGTAGTGCCCTCTCCAACTGTAGTGGTCACAGATGTTCCTGAAGGTTCCCAACTGAAAGGCTTCATCTCACTGCATCCAAGTCATTTTCGACAACATGTCACTTTTTTTATAATTACCGCTGCGTCTAAGTAGCATCTCGCACCTGAAAAAACACTTAACGTTGTTGGTTGATATCCAATAATCTTCCTCGCCCACTTAAGTGTTTCTCAGTAATCCGTAAAGAGTACGCTTGGAGGCGGATATTTTTCGGACTTCAGACAAGCCATGAATAGATGGGTTAGATAGACAGTCGTTGACACGATCACCGTGGCCATTGTTCACCGCAATGTAACTGAAATACACACACGAACCGCCCCCGTCTATTCTGAATTTAGTCACGCACACGTAGCGAACTTGCAGTGTTTATTCGTCTAAAGGGGCTTTCGAAACCAAATAAACCCTGTTTATAGAAATGAAGAACGCGTATGCGGTCCTGTGATGCCCTAAGCCTTCCGCCACCGGAGCCCACGCCGCGCTGGGAAGCATGCAATCAAGGCTACGGAGCGGCCGGAATATGCGCGCACACAGCCCTGGGACAGCCAATCACAACCAGCCACGGACTCGGCTATCACCCAATCAACTGACCAGGTTGAGACACGTGACATCTGTTCATTCACACCCACGTCACTCTTGCGGGCAAACGCCTGCGCAGGCCCAAAGTCCGCCGCGCGTCGGGGGCTCGACCAGGGCCGGACTTCCGTACAAAATGCACGAATCCAACTGACATGTTTCCCATTCTCCTAAACAAGGTTACGCCGTGATTACTGTGGCGCTGAGTACATTCAGCATTAAAGGTACCCTCAAAATCGGTAGTCAGCTGAGACGTGGTAAAGCGCTAAGCATCCAAAATTCCGTATAAACCCGATCCCGGACACATGACTGACTGGGAAGGGAAAACAGGTCACAAACAACTACTCCAGTCTGCCTTCCCATTTGTTAGTAACGTTTTTCGACCTCGATCTCAAGTTCGGAATTGTAAATATTGAAGAAAAACATGTCAGACCGGGACGGACGCTTCGGGGTTCCTACGTTAATAAATCATTAATACCCCAACTGCCGACCGTAAAGGCTTATGATTCAAACCTGAGCTCAAAATAAATGGTTCCCCTTCGCCTGCCATAGTCAAGCAGTGGTAGCGAGAGTTGACTTCCAATATTCGCCAGAACACACCAGTATCTGGACCTCCTCAGCACCAGTTGTGGTTTTCCCCGAACAAAATCATTATACGGCAGGAGCTTCATGGCCAAAATACGGCGTAAGCGAACGAGAGGCGTACGTGATAGCTAAAAGTATCCGAGGCATGGCAGGCGCAACTGCGGGGGCTTCATGCGTACTTACTCGCCCTCTCTCTCTCCGAACGTCAACCGGAACAGACATGAGCAGCAGCTGAAAATGTTTAAACCATGAGTGTGTTCATGTGCAATGAGCTTGGGGGACATGTTCGAATAGTAATGCCAGTAGAAGAAGCGATACTAGAAAAAGGCGTAACTGATAGTTGGCTAGAGTGCGCCTGCAGAGCGGAGAGGAGCGCCCAGTGAGTCAAGAGACACTTACTGTTCTTGGGTATAGGGGGAGCGATGGGCTAGCAGGGGAGAGGGGACAGCGAAACCAGTACCAACGCACCTGTTGCCACCCCCATCTCGCAGGTCGATTTAAAGTGTCACAGCCACCTCATCGCTCGTTACACAGGATGGTCGTTAGGACTCCATAATCCGAGATCTTCGCGTATACAGTGTTCAGGCTCCCAAAATTAGCGTCAAACCACGGACGGAGACTATATCCTGCCACTCGCGATATCTGCCCAAAGGATGGCTCGCCACGATGGAAAAAGAAATAGCGCATACAAGACTGAACCACTGGATCCGGCCACACTGTCAGTCGCCCTGACGCGGCCCCAACAGCAGATAATGCTGGGAGCGAGACCACAGAAGCTGACTCTGTGCAACCTTGCTTTGCTAATAGTCAACGATGTCAAATTCAAAGTTGTACAGCTAAACGGTGCGGCAACAAGATGCTGAAGGCTCAGAGCCAGACCGTGATTACTATTCCCCGCCGCGGGGCTGACAGCAAACACTAGGAATAGCCGGATTTGCGAAGCCCGGCTCGGACAGCACAGAAACAGACGGACAGGCCGGTACAAGAATGCGAAAAGCCTCATTAGTCGCTGAGCGCCACCTTGCCCCCTCCCCCCCCCCGGGAGAAGTCAAACCAAGTGCGGCTTACCACTGCTCTGATACTCGTCAAGCGGTTGCGCGCCCAAACCACCACATGTGCCCACCCTAGGTTTCATGGCGAGTACACAGTCCCATTGGAGATGTAGTCTGCGTCTCTCACTTGAGGGGCCGTTCTCCGGGAAACAGTGAGTTAAACAATTTCCGTATGGCTACTACGACCAAACGCAGTTTACAACCAACCGCAAAAACCAGTCTATAATCAATTGTGAAGGCTTCAAGAGGCGTGTCAGTGACGTCCGCTCGAATGCCGACGTCACTCACAGGCCGGACGATTGGCGGCAAGTCGACCATTGTGATGTTGGAAACTTTCTGTCCCGCAGAAACGGTGACCATTAATCAAGATGTCTTCTCCTTGCCACACGCGGTGTTAAAATGCTTTGGTCAGTGCGTCTTTTAGAGATGCCTTCTTTCATTCTCTGAATGAGAAATCTCGCTAACCAAATCAGCGGACACACGGACTTCAGGGTCACGATATAAATGCATGGAATCTCAAGATAGAGACGTTGTTCTTAAAGTACACACAACACAGAAAATAAGTGTCTGGCAGAGAGGCAAACAGCCTGTGTCATCAACGGAGGAAATAAATAATCAAAGTTGCATAATTACAAAAGTCGACGTAGGGAGACCCAAAGGGCATCGGGACGTACACGAGAAAGAAATCACAGAAGACAAAGTATAAGAACAAAGTCTAACAAATATCTTGGTTTTCTGCCTCATCTCCACCGCCCTCTTCCGGGTCTTCCTTTGCTGAAGGGTTCGGCGCCTTGGACTCGCCGAATGAATCAGCTGAGGGGAACTTGATGGTTCGCAGCAGCCTCGAATACTATGGAGCACAAAAAAGTTAAAATAAACATCTACCGATATCGTATAAGTAGACCTATTCATTAATATAAATACCAATGTGAGTCGAACGCGCAACACGCGGGATTACCTCTATTTCCATTGCTCTAAATGTGGGTAGCTTAACTACGTTGGCTGCGCCTGCTGCATCCATGCTGTCAAAGACCTGAAGAAGGCTGGCTGCAGGTCCTGCGTCGTCTGTCTGACCGAAGCGATAGCGTCTAGAAAGAATCGGAGAGAATTTTCTGGCTCTGTGGGTTTGCATTTGCATGGATATAAAAAACAGCTTCATAAATAGGCAGGAGAAGCAATGAAAACGTTAAGGGATGATCTCGGAAGATGAAGGGAAAGAGAATACGCACTGAACAGCTTCGTCGTAGACCTTGGAGGCGGCAATCGAGTCCCCCTGGAATAATTTGATGATGAGCAGGGCCAGCACAGCCTTACCGCAGACGCGATAAGCAGTTTCAGCATCATCGTTGGCCGCGCACTCACAGAGCTTCATTTCATAGCGTAGGAGCCGTTCGGCTTCGGTGAAACGATGAAGGCTGGTCCAAATACGCGCTGCCTGGCTGGCAAGATCGGCTCCCTCAAGAGCCTTGCCCTCAAGCTGGTAGTGTTGAACAAAAAGGCGAAGAAAGAGGTGGGCGACTATGGCACTTTATCGGTTCGTCCAGGATAATTGAAATTACATTGCATTAATCCCGATTTGTTTGAAATGACATCGTGGACATCGTCGGCAACGGCAACAAAACTGTCCGGTCGGGGGATATCAGATATTTATGAGTATTTTCAACCACAACAAGCATACGTTAGGCTTTCGGTCAACGTCTTGCCATAGTCTACAGTCCCAAATACTTATTAAGTTAACGAAGTATGTGGGCATTAGGCGATCTCCTTTTCTCCCAATCCAAAGCGACTACTCTCAACGATTACCGTTCTTTATCCAAATGAATAATTTTGCCATCATGGAGTTAAGTTGGGCAAATTCTGAAAAAAATGAACAAAGTTGCGTTAATGCATGCATACGCTCAGGGAGACTTATCTGTCCCCCTCACATGCTATCCTTTCCGCTCGTTTTACTAGGTTGTGGTACCACCCGGATGTCGGACAAAGGCCGATCTCGTGATAACTGAGGACGAGTATGACGGACACTTCCGTGTGGAGACCATCTTTGAGGGCAGCGTCAGTGTGCTTGTAAAGGACAAGAAGGACGGCTCTGTCCTCTGCCCAGTCATCATCAATGATCTCACCAAGGTTCTGACACCCCAGTATGGATTCCTGCCGGTGAAGGAGGTTCGTGGTGCCGTCTCCTACATCAATGAGGGCCGCTGCTTCTGCAGTTACGGGGTTGCCCAGCGGGTAGACCTCACGGAGTCGAGGATTGCGGGCTGAGCAGTTGCTTTAGCGCGCGACAAATCCTGACATTGATCAACCGTCCCCCTGCCTGCAGTCTCCTGTGTCCTAGTCCAAACCAGCGTCACTTATCCCCCAACCGCTCCTATCAAACCCATCTCCCCACCAACCTCCTGTCCAGACTTATTTCATTTTCTTTAAAAGCATGCCTTTGAAGAAGTCAGTCTTTATTAATTGTGCTAATAAGGTCTGCTTTTAAGTGCTCCTGCCTGCAAGCAATTGTTTATTCACAAGCAGCAATTAACCGCAGTTGGCCCGTTTCCCCACCCCCCAACTTTTACTGAATTTGACTGGGAGGGGTGGAAGGTTCGCACTACATTAGGGGACTTAATGGTGCTTTCGAAAAATAAATAATGAGGACCAAATGGAAACGCTGTGCGGACGCCTTCAGCCTAGAATGCCGGCTAGGGTTCCGTTTTTAGTCCTCTGCATTTGGACTCTTGGGCGGTGGAAGCGAATTCGAGTCAGATCACGGCAGACTCCGAGACGATTCTCAAAATAGGCTTGCAAGCAATAAATATTTTTAAGACCGTATTACTACTTAAAGGCGGGAAGGAATTGCTTGGAACAACGTGCTGGCTTCGCAATAACAGTATCCCCAGCCATCTGCCTTAAATGGATTCAGGAAAACAGTTGTGTGGTTTATAATTTTCGCTGCTTGCTTAGGTGAAGGAGGAAACCGAAGGCAACCTCCGCGTGTAGGTCAATAATAAGCAAACTGCGACCTACTTACACATATATAGTAGTTAGTTGGTGTATGCGACAGATTCTTTGGATCATTTACCCTTGTTATAATCCCGCTAGAGTTCCTAGAAGGGCGCCAAGGTGGCTCCGCATCCCATAATCGTCTTGCAGGTTTCTAGGCGGGATGCTTGGAGGAATGCTGTCGACAAAGCCAGGGGGCACAGAGTATAACTGTTTCTGGGTTACGGACCGCCATCGTCAAATAATGCTCCAAATCCAGGCCGAACGTCTGCTGTTTAAATCCGAATCAGTTCTGATTAAACAAGCATTCCAGAGCTTAGTATATTAACCCTCCTCCTGTCAGCTGACATGGAGAATGCTGGACGTCACAGGCGACCGCCCGCCTGAGTTCTGGACTTTTAGCTCTGTGGCGATGCCTAACTCTGACCTGAGGTCAAGAGGTGTCGTCAGCCGTCATTCGCGCGTAACGATTGATATTTCAATTTTAAAAACCTAAATTACCGAAATGCTTGAAATGTCTGCGCAGACATTTGCGCAGAATAATCTCTTTAGGCTAAGAAATGTCTGCTGGAAGTCATGCAGTGGGTGGTACAGGCCCAAGTCCTAGCTGAGAAGGGTTGGGTGCTATCCTGTATGATGGTAGGGGGCGCTCACCGATCGCTCTTGCGGAACTCACTCGTTCCGTTGTGCCTTACGGGCTCTCTTTCGAGCCCAAACAGCGGCCGCACAGCGGCGCATGTTATGGACAGTATGTTATTACCGACAAAGACAAGGGAGACTGGAATGGCCATTTCTGGTTTATTGGCCGTCGTCAGCCAGGCATACCCAACCCGGAAAGCTGGAACACCCGAGACTCGAACTCGACTGCTAGTTGGGCTCGAGAGGGAGCCTGTAAGGCACAACGGAACGAGTGAGTTCCGTAAGAACGATCGGTGAGCGTCGCCTACCATTGTATATTCCCGATCGAAAACCGGCAGGACAACGGGCTCGTGCCCCAGTGGGTAGAGGCGTGGACTTCTAAACTAACAGGTCGCGAGTTCGAGTCTCGGGTGTTCCACACTTCGGGTTTGGGTATGGCTGTCTGACGACGGCTAATAAACCAGAAATGGCCGTTCCAGTCTCCCTTGTCTTTGTCGGTGATGCCATTCTGCCTATATATCATGCGCCGCTGTGCGGCTGCTGCTGCCAACATCCTAACAAGTATGAATTAACTTAGAATAGTGTTCCATGCTAACTGGTTTCGTACCATTGCCACGGTAATATTTTTCGTTGGAAAATACACCGAAAATGTCGGTCGGTACTCCGAGAGTTCCCACCTACATTTTAGAACTTTGGAAGATAATGTCCATCGCTGGACAACCATCGCTGGAACACCCGAGCCTCGAACGGGCTCGTGGCCCGGTCCATCACCGCTAGATACAACGCATGGCCCTTGAACACAGGGGACCTTCACGCGGGTGGTTCGACCGTCCCGAGGACGATGTCCATCAACTGCCACACAGAGTGGACGCAACACTGGCACTCGCTCAGCATCTACCGCACTACCTGCTCCCTCCCTCACCTTCCTTTGATGAAAGACGGTGTCAGGACGGCCGGAGGTGGGCGCCGGTGAAGTGGCTGACAAAGCTAAAGACACAGGACACACAACCTGGTATCCAATACCTGTAGGAGATGTTCGGAGAGGACATGCGTGACAGCGCCATGAGGGCCGCAGTGGGAGGAATCCATTTCAGCTTGGCCCTCGGTCCTGAGAAGGATGGACCTATCCCGTCAGTTGGTAACATTCCAACCTATGACTGTAGGCGGGTCGTGACAAGTTCAAGCGCGCCAGATGTACAGTAGGTGACCTAACTGATGAAAGACATAACAACAGATATTTTGCTGAAGCTGTTAGTGTTATGCTAGTTCCACCCCGAAATAAGCAGAAGCTACACCGCAGAAAAGGTAATGCTTCATATGTTCAAAGCTGAAAATGACTATTTGGCAATAGTCGTTTTGGTGTCAACTTATAGACCTTTCCAAATGGCAAAATGACTTCGGTCCATTTAAGAAAAGAATTGCCTGTGTGCGTTTTTACTACACTCTAGGGCCCGAAATCGCATAGGGTTGCCAACCTGACTTTTGAAAATCGATAGAACGCCTGCTTCTCTAAAAATAGCCCATGTGTCGGCAAACTGATACCCACGGTTAGCATCGGACAAAAATCGATTTTCAAGTGCGTCACGTTCTGCTGAGCAGACCTCTTGAGGGCAAACTGCTCTCTTTTCAAAGAAGAACGCGGCCAGATGCACAACCGAAGTCTAAGACAGGCATTAGCGTATGAAATTCCCCGAACACATCCCAACGTTCATTTTCACATAAATTCATAAACATTTTGCTTGATAAAACTGCAAAGACACAGTTTTCGCATAAGAAAAATGACATTTTCTTGAAGATGCTGGACGAATGAGACAAATGAATAACGTTTAAGGCGCCCGAAAATTCCCATATCAGACACTTCCATCAAGTTTAATGCCTCAGGTCTGTTTATGTTTTACAGGAGTTCCCTGATGTACCATGAAGACGGACTCCCAGTGGTGAGCCGATTGGGTGCTGCGCCGACGCGGTGTGAAGGCTAGCGCATAAGGTGAAAAGGTCTGAAAGCGTGTGCTATGCCAGTATCAGCAAACCATGGCTCTTGCAGCCTGGTATGCGCTGAAAGTTCCCCGACACCTGGTTCCCTGGCGGTATATGCGCTTGCGCTCCCTCTGCATATGCAGGTTGTGTGCATGGCTGCCCAGTCATCATCCTCGTCCATCTGACCCCTTTTGGGGTGTTATTGTCGTTGTGGTTAATGGTAAAAATTCCTGGTCAGGTGTGCACTGTGGACCAGGGGGTGTGGTTGGTGGCACGCCAAGATGCGGGTCCGGCCGTGGCAGGTATCTGAGTCCTCACCTGACGCCGGTCTTCTTGACTCTGTCTTGACACCGGATCCAGGTGGGGAATGGGGAGGAGAGAGTGTGGTAGACGCTGCGAAAGCCAGCTATCGTTGTAAACTCACGCGCAAGTTACCGTCCCTGCCCCCCCCCCCTGTAGCCGGTCAAGCGACGGATATGGTCGTTCGCGAAGGTCGGACTGTCGAGGTCACGACTGACACCTCCCCCCAATGGTCTGCGTTGGAGATGCGTTGAACCAAAATGCACATTGGGCTGCTTCATGGCATGCGTTCATAGGACTGTGCTGAGTCCACCTGGACCCATAACTGATACCGCACATTTTCGTATGGCACGCATTTTGACAACAGTTCAACCATCCGTGTGCTGCACAACGAGGTGCAGCAGGCACGACGACTTACGCATGAATTAGTTTATGGGGGTTTGGGTGCAATGGTTGACCAAACACAGTAGCTCATCTGCGCGGGCCACGCGCGAGCCTTCCCCTGTACAACGTGGCGCGCCCACACACGCCTGACCGTGCCACGTACAACCACAATTCCACGTTAGTCGTGGAAAAACACCGATAACGCACCAGCCTCCATTGCTGCCTGTGAGAACAGCTCAGGGCCTTGTATGGAATAAATCTCTTCATTGTGGTTTCCATTTTCTCCTGCAGCCTGCTACTTGGTCTGATCATTGTCATAGATGGAGTACGACTAATATTATAAGAGCAGTATTCTGTGTTTACGCGTACCGGCTCAGAGTCCATTTGCACATATTTGTTTGTGGTTTCCTTCTGGGCAGCGCGTTGAATAATCTCAAAAAATTTGCTGCGTGTGTAATCAAATCTGCATAATTGTAGAAAATTACTTTAACAGTGTCGACTGCTCAAGTAGTGTCCTCTCCAACTGTAGTGGTCACAGATGTTCCTGAAGGTTCCCAACTGAAAGGCTTCATCTCACTGCATCCAAGTCATTTTCGACAACATGTCACTTTTTTTATAATTACCGCTGCGTCTAAGTAGCATCTCGCACCTGAAAAAAAAACACTTAACGTTGTTGGTTGATATCCAATAATCTTCCTCGCCCACTTTAGTGTTTCTCAGTAATCCGTAAAGAGTACGCTCGGAGGCGGATATTTTTCGGACTTCAGACAAGCCATGAATAGATGAGTTAGATAGACAGTCGTTGACACGATCACCGTGGCCATTGTTCACCGCAATGTAACTGAAATACACACACGAACCGCCCCCGTCTATTCTGAATTTAGTTACGCACACGTAGCGAACTTGCAGTGTTTATTCGTCTAAAGGGGCTTTCGAAACCAAATAAACCCTGTTTATAGAAATGAAGGACGCGTATGCGGTCCTGAGATGCCCTAAGCCTTCCGCCTCCGGAGCCCACGCCGCGCTGGGAAGCATGCCATCAAGGCTACGGAGCGGCCGGAATATGCGCGCACACAGCCCTGGGACAGCCAATCACAACCAGCCACGGACTCGGCTATCACCCAATCAACTGACTAGGTTGAGACACGTGACATCTGTTCATTCACACCCACGTCACTCTTGCGGGCAAACGCCTGCGCAGGCCCAAAGTCCGCCGCGCGTCGGGGGCTCGACCAGCGCCAGACTTCCGTACAAAATACACGAATCCAACTGGCATGTTTCCCCTTCTCCGAAAGGAGGTTACGCCGTGGTTACTGTGATGCTGAGTACATTCAGCATTAAAGGTACCCTCAAAATCGGTAGTCAGCTGAGACGTGGTAAGGCTCCAAAATTTCATGTCAACCCGATCCCGAACACACGGCTGACTGAGAAGGGAAAACAAGTCTGAAAACACTACTCCAGTCTGCCTTCCCATTTGTTTGTAACGTTTTTCGACCTCGATCTCAAATTCGGAATTGCAAATATTGAAGAAAAAACATGTCAGAACGGGACGGACGCTTCGGACTTCCTACGTTAATAAATCATTAATACCCCAACCACCCACCGTAAAGGTTTATGGTTCAAACCTGAGCTCAAAATAAATGGTTGCCCTTCGCATGCCATAGCCAAGCAGTCGTAGCGAGAGCTGACTTCCAATATTCGCCAGAACACACTAGTATCTGGACCTCCTCAGCACCAGTTGTGGTTTTCCCCGAACCAAATCATTATACGGCAGGAGCTTCATGGCCAAAATACGGCGTAAGCGAACAAGAGGCGTACGTGATAGCTAAAGGTATCCGAGGCATGGCAGGCGCAAGTGCGGCGGACTTCATGCGTACTTACTCGCCCTCTCTCTCTCCCCGAACGTCAACCGGAACAGGCATGCGCAGAAGCTGAAAATGTTTAAACCATGAGCGTGTTCATGCGCAGTGAGATTGCGGGACATGTTCGAGGAGTAATGTCAGTAGACGAAACGATACTAGAAAAAGTCGTAACTAAGAGTTGGCTGAAGTGCGCCTGCAGAGCGGAGGGGAGCCCCCAGTGAGTCAAGAGCCACTTACTGTTCTTAGGTACAGGGGGTGCGAAGGGCTAGCAGGGGAGAGGGGACAGCGAAACCAGTACCAACGCACCTGTTGCCACCCCCATCACGCAGGTCGATTTAAAGTGTCACAGCCACCTCATCGCTCGTCACACAGGATGGTCGTTAGGACTCCATAATCCGAGATCTTCGTGTATACTGTGTTCAGGCTCCTAAAATTAGCGTCAAACCACGGACGGAGACTATATCCTGCCACTCGCGATATCTGCCCAAAGGCTGGTTCGCCACGATGGAAAAAGAAATAGCGCATACAAGACTGAACCACTGGATCCGGCCACACTGTCAGTCGCCCTGACGCGACCCCAACAGCAGATAATGCTGGGAGCGAGAACACAGAAATTCACTCTGTGCAACCTTGCTTTGCTAATAGTCAACGATGCCAAATTCAAAGTTGTACAGCTAAACGGTGCGGCAACGAGATGCTGAAGGCTCAGAGCCAGACCGTGATGACTATTCCCCGCCGCGGGGCTGACAGCAAACACTAGGAATAGCCGGATTTGCGAAGCCCGGCTCGGACAGCACAGAAACAGACGGACAGGCCGGTACAAGAATGCGAAAAGCCTCATTAGTCGCTGAGCGCCACCTTGCCCCCCGGGGAGAAGTGAAACCAAGTGCAGCTTACCACTGCTCTGATACTCGTCAAGCGGTTGCGCGCCCAAACCACCTCATGTGCCCACCCTAGGTTTCATGGTGAGTACACAGTCCAATTGGAGATGTAGTCTGCGTCTCTCACTAGAGGGGCCGTTCTCCGGGAAACAGTGAGTTAAACAATTTCCGTATGGCTACTACGAGCAAACGCAGTTTACAACCAACCGTAAAAACTAGTCTATAACCAATTTTTAAGGCTTCAAGAAGCATGTCAGTGACGTCCGCTCGAGTGCCGACGTCACTCACAGGCCGGACGATTGCCGGCAAGTCGACCTTTGTGATGCTGGAAACTTTCTGTCCCGCAGAAACGGTGACCATTAATCAAGATGTCTTCTCCTTGCCACACGCGGTGTTAAAGTGCTTTGGTCATTGCGTCTTTTGGGGATGCCTTCTTTCATTATCTGAATGAGAAATCTCGCTAACCAAATCAACGGACACGCGTATTTTAGGGTCACGATATAAATGCGTGGAAGCTCAAGATAGAGACGTTGTTCCTAAAATACACACAACACAGAAAATAAGTGTTTGGCAGAGAGACAAACAGCCTGTGTCCTCATTGTAGGAAATAAATAATCAAAGTTGCATTATTGCACAAGTCGATGTATGAATACAGTAGGAAGACCCAAAGGGCATCGGGACGTACACGAGAACGAAATCACAGACGACAAAGTATAAGAACAAAGTCTAACAAATATCTTGGTTTTCTGCCTCATCTCCACCGCCCTCTTCCGGGTCTTCCTCTGCTGAAGGGTTCGGCGCCTTGGACTCGCCGAATGAATCAGCTGAGGGGAACTTGATGGTTCGCAGCAGCCTCGAATACTGTGGGGTACAAAAAAGTTAAAATTAATATCTACCGATATCGTATAAGTAGACATATTCATTAATATAAACACCAAGGTGAGTCGAAAGCGCAACACGCGGGATTACCTCTGTTTCCATTGCTCTAAATGTGGGTAGTTTAACTACGTTGGCTGCGCCTGCTGCATCCATGCTGTCAAAGACCTGAAGAAGGCTGGCTGCAGGTCCTGCGTCGTCTGTCTGGCCGAAGCGATAGCGTCTAGAAAGAATCGGAGAAAATTTTCTGGCTCTGTGGGTTTGCATTTGCATAGATACAAAAAATAGCTTTATAAATAGGCAGGAGAAAACGTCAAGGGATGATCTCGGAAGATGAAGGGAAAGAGAAGACGCACTGAACAGCCTCGTCGTAGACCTTGGAGGCGGCAACCGAGTCCCCCTGGAATAATTTGATGATGAGCAGGGCCAGCACAGCCTTACCGCAGACGCGATAAGCAGTTTCAGCATCATCGTTGGCCGCGCACTCACAGAGCTTCATTTCATAGCGTAGGAGCCGTTCGGCTTCGGTGAAACGATGAAGGCTGGTCCAAATACGCGCTGCCTGGCTGGCAAGATCGGCTCCCTCAAGAGCCTTGCCCTCAAGCTGGTAGTGTTGAACAAAAAGGCAAAGAAAGAGGTGGGCGACTATGGCACTTTATCGGTTCATCCAGGATAATTGAAATTGCACTGCATTAATCTCGATTTGTTTGAAATGACTGGCAGCCTTTTACAGACAGGTCCATCGGCACCTTCAATATTGCTATGTCGGACTTGACATAATTTCTTCCTATTTAAAGTGCTCGCGACATCGGACAAAACACAGCAAACTGCGTTAAATTGATGGCGTGAAGAAAAAGACTTTTAAAGACCCCAGAAGCCAGTGCGTTTAATGCTTATCAGAAAACCTACTCGAAGACGCACCGCAAAAAATAAACGTCACCAAGAAGGAATTCAGGATGAAGAAACTCCAATCTCTTCTCCATTCTACCAACGAGGACAGCATGTCTACGGCATCCTGTGTACGCGTGCAACTAACCAATATAATTTACCGCCGTTCTTACGTCGACTTTGGCCATACAGACCGACGTCTGGGGACTCGAACTAACGACTATAAGCAAGCCAACTTTCGGAGTTACCCTTTGTCGCTCGTGTTCGGGTACGTCCTGAAGTGTGACCACCATTGCATTCGCGCCCACCGTCTAAAAGCTGCTGCTCGTAGTCCCTGCTCGGTCATGTAGAATCGCACCGACTTGCTATCCCCTACCTTCGACACGGGGAACTATAACCGAAACTCTTAAGACTAACATCGGCCCACTGACCCCTATCCCTATCCCACATAAACGAGCCGCCTGCAGTCCAACCGATCCGCTATCTCATCCGCGCCAACACAGAGAGCAGAGACAGTCCTCGCTTCCCTTCCCCTCTGTCCCATAACTTGAAGTAATTCTGTGCGTCTGACACCTTCTGTCCAGTTGCGCTAACCAGTCTAGTCTGTCATTCTCCTTCTCTCCTTTGTTCATTTCGTCTGGCTGGCGCCACCAACTTGAAAATTCATGAGTACAACTCGATTATTCGAAGAGTCTTCTCTGATCATGATAAACATATATACATATATATATATATGGCAGCGAGGAGGGACGACAGAGAATGCGGGTAGATTGATCAGCCAATCATAACCCTGACCACCAGCAGCTGAGACCAGAAACACAAACATGCGCACAGACGCACCTGGCGCAGTCGGTCCACCACTGAGGCCTACCAGATGGGTCATAAGCACTTCATCGAACCGAAGTTCATCAGTGCCTCGCCACCTGTCATTCTCTGTCGCTGCAGGTGCGTCTGTGCGCATGTTTGTGTTTCTGGTCTCAGCTGCTGGTGGTCAGGGTTATGATTGGCTGATCAATCTACCCGCATTCTCTGTCGTCCCTCCTCGCTGCTATTATGACTTGGCCGACTTCGGCCTGGTAATTGGTTGCCTGTTCGTGACCCTTGCCACACATACGGAGCTTGTTTGCTTTGTGAAGCCAATAGATCGGTGTGCGCCCATTCCTGATTGATATATATATATATATATATTATATATTATTATATATATATATTATAGATATATATATACATGTTACTAGGCATTATGCAACAACCTATGAGGGTTCTAGTTTGAGCTCCAGTGCACAACGGGACGAGCACGCTCCGTAACCTGATCGGTGAACATCCATCTGTCGTAATTAATACTCCCGACCACAACTGACAGTACAACACGTCTGTGACTCAATGGTAGTGTCACACTCAATGAATAAAGACTCCGGGTTCGAGTCCCATGTGATCTGTACCTGGGGTTGAGTATGACTGGATGATGATGGTGGTGGTGGTGGCGGCGGCGGTGGTGGCCAATAATCCTCACTGTTGCGAGATCAGACGCTTACTTGACATGTTTATATACCTCATTTTCTATGGCCTCTGGCGTACTGATGACCGGCAAGGGCCGTGAAACAGGAAGTAAGTTCACTTTCGAGACAGAGGTTGATGGACAACTCTCATTGCTGGATGTCCTCGTATGACGAGGAACTGATGGATCCCTTCACACTTCAGTTTATCGCAAGGAAACCTACTCCAAAGTCATCCTACATTCTAAGAGTAACCATCCCGTCTCTCACAAGAGGAGTAATGTCTACAGCCTGCTAAACCCAGCTAAAACACACTGCTCTAATGAAGAAAGTTATCACGCAGAAGTGAAATAACTTTTCAAATTATGTTCCCACAACGGGTACCGGCGCGACTTTGTACGTCATTGCATGAAGCATGAGTTTAAACAGAAAGGTATCTCGAAAACTACGGCCGTCCAGGCACCAAAAACATTCACCTGACGGACTCTCCCATACGTGAAAAATGTATCTGAGGTCGTCAAAAGACAGCTGAAAAAACATAAGATACAAGTAGCGCATTAACCTGCAACCACCTTCGTACACAGCTTGTACACCCTAAGTACGGGGATGGCTATCTCGATAGAAAAGATGTTGTCTACATGATCCCATTTACCAGTTGTGATGCCGTATATTGTGACCAGACCGGGAAATCTGTCTCAATCCGTATACATGAGCATCAGTTAGCGGTGAAGGGACGAGATCATCTATCCCAGGTGGCTATGCACACAATGGACACTGGACACAAATTTACGTGGGAGAACACTCGCATTGTTGGCGCCTGCCCAATAAGGAAAGGTCGCGAATTCCTGGAGTCAATGCACTTAGATGAGGCATGCATCAATCGGCATATCGATTTAGATGTTACATACAAATTTCTCAAGGACAAAGGGGAGCGAGCGCAGCCAATGCCGAGGGGATGACGAAAAACCATTGACGCGCATTGGCGCAAGCTTCGGCCAACCATAGAATCACTTGTTCAACACGGTTAAATAGTTAACTGTTTTTGTACATAACCCAGAAGTCTGACGACGAGCTGGGGAACCAGTTCCGAAAATTTACGCATCAAAGGTCATTTTCTTCCCAAAGAATCTTACTATTTTCTATGTATATATACATATATATAAACAATGGTAGGGTGACGCTGGCCAATTACGTTACGGGGCACACTCGTACCATTGTGCCTTGGGCCTCAATCTCGATTCATCCAGCAGCCGCTCAGTAATTACTTATACGGGCAGAATAACGTTGCCGAAAAAAGGGAGCTGAAACGGCCACTTATAAGCATGCAGTACGGAGACTCCAAGCGCAAGTGAAACTTCAGGTCGGGTTCAGAATTATTTGGGAATTGAAGTTTTCCTAGATGCTAAAGACACCCTTTTCTCAAACGGACAGTAGGCTTAATCGTCTGGCACCGATGTAAGATAGGATTTTCACCTTGGGAGGCCCAACTGCACTTGGGTTGGCTGGTGGTTAGAGCACTTCCTTCCGATCGATACCTTGTAAACAACAGTTACTCCTACGTCGGAAATAAAAAGGGCAAACTCACAGTTGAGGAAAGCGCGCGACCAGGAGAATGAAATAATACCTTAGTATGACTTAAATTGAATTTAGCATCACATAAAGAAAATAGGGAATTTCGAATAGTAAACACTGAGGAAAAACAACTTACTTCTGCAGTCTCGGCGGCGTTTTCATAGAATTCAGTAGACTTTTCTGGCATTTGGCTTTCCAGTGCTCTTTGGTACAAGATAAAATTAGGTTGTGACTAGGCTGCGGGAAAGTTGTAAAACTAAATGCACGAAAATGAATACGCGTAGGTTGTGGGACAATCCCGCATGGATTGTAACCCATCTTATTAAAAACACACCTACTGCTTGTGACGGGATTTTTACCGTAGCTGTCGATTCAGTCGGCCCGTGATGCAGCAAAGCTGTGTTTCTACCGATTGTCTCGCACTGCAGGTTCCAAGTTAGCTACTTGGCGCGCCGGACACATGAAGCGCAAATTATGGCGCCATAGGCCCACTTTTATTCGCCTCATGGCTGCTCATCCCGGCGACGTTATCAGACAGGATCGTATACCAGTGAGACAACACCCGAGCAATGTCACCTTCACGATGGTGAAGTGCGTGGCCGGTACGTTCAAGTGAACGAGCAGATTGTGCATCGAATAACACAAGGTGACTGACTAATCCGGAAAAAAGTCGGTGAATGCTAGATATCGGACACTTCTTAGGAAATAGATGTTATCTGGGCGCAGTCGCGCATATTCTGTTTCAGTTGACAGAACGCCGCTTCTATAAGATCCAGAGAGGGCAGGCGTGTAGTCGACTGGTCCGACATTCGATTTCACTTTTAACTATCTACCCAACAGTTCAAACCAGTTCAGCGGATGTGCAATAGCTCCAAGGACTTCACGTAAACCAGCACAGAACAGTTGCTTCCGGGGTGAAACACGAGAGTAGTCCCCGTCGCAGAGATATATTTTTAGGCTTGCCACCGCTCTTTTCGTAACTGACAGAAAAGAGTCCTAGGATTTCATTTTGAAAGTTGAGTTTTAAATCCCCATAGCATATTCAGAGGTGACAATCAACCCTTTCGGTGCGGTTCCTCTGTGTTAACTATGGTTCCGAGGCAAGGAATCTGCAAAAGATCAGTATTCACGTTTGTTTTGAAGTCCTAACTGATAAAATCCTCAGCAAATTTACCCAATCTTTATAATACTCATACTTTAAGTCGACAACCAACAAAATATCACTGAAGTATGCAGCCGTGCGTGATACAACTGTGAGCATTGTATCGCAATCAGCTAGAAATGGCATGATGACGTTTTAACGTCACGGTTTAGGCGATCCTTCCCTGAAAAAAAAACTGTTAGAGGTATTTATAGTCGGTATTTCCTTTGACTTGTCTACCTCAATTGGCAAGTAGACCAATGAGAGATGAATCTGTTCAGAAAACACTCGGCCGCTCAGCGTAACGAAAGTTGCAACTAGTTAGTAAAATATAGTGATAATCTCCTGACGAATAATCCATATGCAATCTGGAACTTCGGTTCGGATTTTTAAAAGCTAAAAAGTGCAGCAGCCCAAGTGTACATTTCTGCTTTAAAAACTCTGAATTGTAAACGGAACACGTCATACTGTCGCCCCTAGCTTGGCGTGCAGGATGGCATTCCACGACCAACTTGTCCATTTCCAAACGTCTTGTCGTTCCGTCGCGTCTATATGACTTGACTTGGTGCACCTGTGATCATGCCTGACCTAACCTGCCTCGGCGATGTTGCTGACCATACTTCTCTACGCGCGACGATCTGCAGCAGCGGATATGGGCAGCTCCATCTATTCTTCTCAATCTACAGAGGTCAAATACCGAAGATCAGACAATCACTTCTATGACTTGATAAATTGAGCCAGGTTATGATTTGGTTTCCTATTCGACGCCTCAAGGTGAACCGTAGCGTCGGATCGAGGGCATTATAATCGAGCTCATGACACGGAAGACATAGAACGCGCCGAAACTGTCTCAGTCACGCGCAAAATTCAGCATTCACAACCATAGAAAACTGATTGGACGGACGTACATCACACGCAGATTTTCGTGACAATGGCGATGTCGCTTCGGGTTTATGGGCACTTTTTAAGGATTGAGAAAACCCACCGGTTCGGGAGTCAATATCGTCCTTACTATGTCCGTTGGGCAGCAGCCCCGCCCTGAGGCATTTGGAACTGTCTACTTGTCCAAGTTGACAACTATTAATCCCGATGGGTGCCTTCTCCCGGTCAGGGATGCAGCTCTAAAAAAATTTAGGCGTCCCAGCGTTGGTGTACAAACCGACCGAAATGGCGACTTCACTCCCCATGACACCACAGACAGTAGATCATTAAAGCTCGAGATTGGTTGGGGCAATATCGTCGGCGTGGTCAAGATATGTCAGCTGACGTGAGGGTGCAAGCCCAAGAGCATCAAAGTCTTGTGGAGCCATTCAGAGAGTCCCTCAATGGCGTAGATGAACATAATGGGCGACAGAACACACACTTGTCGAGCGTCACACCTAATATGGAACGATTGGGAGATATTTTGACGAACGGAAAGTCGGGCGGTTGTGGAGCTATAATGGATTTTAATCATAGCGAAGACATCTGTCGGCGTACCATCTAATTCTATAATCCGCCACAGCGATTCGCGACGAACGAAGCATAACGCTGGGGCAAAGTCGACAAAGCGGACGGGCATCGGTTGCTGGTAGCCATGGCGAAATTCAAGAATGCGTTTCAGTGTGAATACGTTGTCCGCACGTCCACGCCCAGCCTGGAACCCGGTTTGTTTGGGTCTCGTCCTTGAGTTACGAACACCAGCGAATCGCCTGAGAAGGATCGTAGTTAAGAACTTAACAGCGAATTCGATGACACTTATGCTGCGGTAGTTCTCGTAGTTTGCTTTGTCTCCCCTCTTAAAGACAGATAAAAAGATGCCTGAGCCCCACTTAACAGGGACGACCTTATCCCCCCATGCTTGCTCAGTCACCTGGGCGTTACTGCTGCCACGGGACTTGTACACTTCAGAGGGAAAACCGTCCTCCATAGGTGACTTGTTGTTTTGCAGCCTCTGTATTGCATTGGCGATTTCTCCTTGAAAAGGGGAATTACGTGACACTGTATAGACTGGAGAGGCTGAAACTCCGCTGTAGAGGGTGTGATGGGTTGGTCATCGAAGTTGAGGTACTCAAAGTTCTCACTCAATCCCCCGACGTTGCCCGAGTTGTCGACGATAAAGCTGTCATTCGCATAGCGAACAGTCACTCAGTGACGGGACTTAACACCAACTTGACGAATAATTTAGTAGAATTTTCGAGCGTCACAAACGTCTTCCTTCATGGAGGTCACCACTTCACTTTACCATTGGTTGCGATCATCCCAAGCTCGCTTTGTCATTTTACAGGGTTGGCAGGGGAAATCATCGTCGTGAGACTTCTGGGCAGACGACTGCAAAGTTCTTTCGATGATCTAGTCACTGCAGCGCAGCTAAGTGAATCCAAAAGTTTTCGCAGTAACTCCATACACTGCTTCGGCGTATATTTTTCTTTTAGATTCTCTTGCGTCCTCTGTCTTGCATACTAAACTTGATAGGACATAGGGCATAGTACAGAGAAAATACTAGAACACAGCATAGGGGACAAGGTAACGGAGCATTTGCATAAGTGCCGTGAGAAGACTTACTTAGCAGCCTTTTTGTATATGCCTGTTGCACTGTCAGGAACGCCATTTTGTCGTAACATTTTGCCCGCCGTTTCTACGCATTCAATCATTTTGGGAAAATCTGGTATTTCACGATACAAAAGGGAAGCCGTGTCGTAAGCCTTCGCGCAATGAAAAAACGATCCATTATCTGCATTTAACTTCGCTATCTGCAAGAATAAGCGCAAAACATCAGAACATACGAGGCAGTACAGTTCGGCCGATTCCTTACGCATTTTCAGATTTTGATAAATTATCGCAGCTTTGCCATAGTATTCAATAGCACTGTCTAAATCCGGCTTCCACTTTAGAAGCGAAGTTTTGAGACTAAAAATTACAATGCAAAAGCAGTACCTTTTCTCGGCCTTCTTGATAAACTCTTCGGCTTCTGCCAACTTCCCAGACATGAGCCTAAATTTATAAATCTATTATGTAACCCGCCTTAATTTTAGCCTATTAAATCTACCTCCAAAGTGCTCAGCGTGGTTAATGCAACTAAAATGTTTGGTTTTAAAATTCGGTTCGGAATAACGATACGTAATAATGAAGACCCCTTCTGTGGAGTTGTGAGTGACCCTTAGTATTCCAATGCCAACGATCTGGACCTTATTATTGTAAGGTGGCTACCCTCGGGAGTCTGAGGATTTGATAACTAGCTCCAATATTCACAATGCATCAAACATAGCTTCTACGATCGTAAATGGAGAACGCTAGGGCAGTACAACAAGTGGAGCAATGAAAGACAATTGTCTTTATAAGTTAACTTATAAAGTTGTTGAATAGTAAAATCAAATGAATATACTGAAAACGGAGCTAGAACATGTCAAATATTAACAACACTGCGGACCACGAAACTGACAAGTGATTGGTTAGTAAAATAGTAATAGTAAATTCTTCATTAAGAATGAACATAAACTTGTCGGGAAACGACCGCAGAAGATGCCAAATAAACCGGGTAAGTATAGTAATAAAGAGGAATACCGCTTTTGTAAAACAAAGAATACCTAAAATGAATAGGCACTTTAACGGCTATGTATAAACCATATTTGCCAATAATTATGTCGGCACATCTATAACCATAGCTGTACCTTTCTTTCACTTTTCTTTTGGGGCACGTGTCCTATAAATGAATTACCCTATTCAAACCCTTAAGACGTCAATAAAAGTGCCATAGATATTATTCCACAACGAAGGTCCTATGAAGACACATGAAGCCTGTCTGTCCCACATTTGTTGTATCTCAGTTATGACTGAAAATGTGTAAACTATGGGACCACGGGTCGTTGTTTCGCACCAGTATGTGAATGCTATCAATTGCCCTTTCTCTTCATACGTCAATTCATAATTACCAAACATTACCCATGTATTTACCAGCTTCGATAGGATACAGTGGTTGTTGTGCTAGGAATGTAAGGGACCAACTTGCGTGTTTTGTCGATAAGACGTTCAATTTAAAAATCACGTTACTAGCGCGCCTTTGAACACAATTCCTAACTTCGTCAAACCTGGACAGAATGCTTTTATTGCCTCTCTGTGCCTACATTCCTCCTTTAATGTGGGTGGTTTCTCCTGCAGTGCCAAATGTGTTAAGAACTTTGGTGTTTCCAGATTCTGAAAAAATAGGGGTTGTGCACAGTCATTTTCTTAGTCCAGCATCTACATCATCCTACAGCAAGCTGAGAGTCAAATTCATTCGTAACCAAGCTGATAGCTCTATGAACAAACGGCTTCTCCCAACTCGCATAGAACGGGAAACTACGTCCGTCAGTCCACTGACGGATCATTCTGACCGCATCTTTAGCATAAGTATGTCTAAGAAAGGCATATAAGGCTTATACTGCTAGCCACCAAACACTGTCGTAGCCTTTCTATGGCGATTATCATGCGGCATATAATGACAGTAATGCTTGACCTCTAATCTTTCACTGGGGACTTTACCCAATTTCAGTAAACATATTAGACTGCCCAGCAGTATTTTAGGCACGTGCACGTCCTGCATAGTTGCACGAGTACATGATCGCGATTCTCCGTCTTTCCATCGTTTCTTCGTGTGTAATAACCCGCGCCTGCGCACAATAGACCCAAAGGCATTCTCATTAAAACCACTTTTCTCGGTCATCTCATTGTCTAATCGTTCTAAATCCATTCGTAAGGCGGTTCATGGTCAGACGTCTTTTTAGTTGTCCAGGCTCCTTTTAACGTAGTGCCTATGGGCCTGCAAGATACGAAGCGCACATATAAATGTAGTAATTCCAATTGATGGAAACGTCCGTTTCCAAAATTCTACCCTTTACGTTGGCGTCAAGAGACCCATTCGCAGTATCACGGTTACAGTGGGCGGGGATATCATTTATTTGCAGTGGCTTCATTCATAACGAACCCATAAAATGATCACTGCCGATGGTCATCTTCGTATCTCCCAAATAGGTGGTATACTGTAAACCTTTGGCTGCAAAAAAGGGACACACGACCACTGAAGCATAAGCTTTATCAGCCTGACGTTTCAAATACTAACTAGAATCCATCATTACAGACAGAGTCATATAAGGGCAGTGGATTGCATAGGTGTTGCGTCTATAGGATGTAACTGCTGGGCCACTACATGCATATCACATTTTGCAGATCCGGAGTGCCTCACAGCTCGACAGGCCAGGTGTTGAAGTATGCCGTTGCCATTCAGTTGCTATGCGTCCGCACGCAGGTAAAGATTATCTGGTCCCGCGCTCATTGAGCGCTGACCAGTGACTGAACACCGCAATGGGTCATCCGTGTGGACTCTTGGATGATTTGACTCGCCAACATTGAAACCGGGGACAGTGGTTATCCACACGCTCTCCTCGCGGATAGCAACTTTACCTAGACTAAATTCAAGTGCCGAATATGGAGCGAGAAGGTCGTAGCGCCTGTTGATTTTTTGGGGACCGGAAAACCATGACTCGAGTTCGAAGCTCACGCGGTCGTCACTTCCAGCAAGAACATGGATGTGTAAATGAATCCATCGGATTAGCCGCGACTTGGGAGGTGGCGTCGTTCCTCTCCACAGCTGCCGTGTGCTCGATCAACCGCTGCTTTGCCCGCAACTGCAGCAGACACGTAAACGACTCCAGACGTTTCCTGCCATGGCGCTGGGTCTTTCGGCCTCATGACCTGGCGCCATATGATTGTCTCCGGTCTGTGTACGACTCCATTCCCAAGGGGCGTAAGAAGGTGATTGAGAGCTACCGAGACATCCCTCACGTACGGGACAGTTCGCCAAAATTCGGGGCAATTGGGATTTTCAAAACAAGCATGTACAGCAGAATTTATTGGGGCCAATAAATTTCGTGACAGCTTTTCAACTGCAACCCGTCTCTGCATAACATAGGTAAAGAATAAAAGCGCACAGCAGTATGAATTTGTACAGAATGGCAGTGCATAAGAACAAGGTCAAAGTTCAAAGCTATCAATAATCAGATTAGACGTCCACATAAGCATCAAAAAGGAAAAAGGGAGACGAAATGTTAACAAAAAATCACAGGCAGGGGACAATAGAGGCGTGAGATTACCAGGGAAATTGCAGATTGATCACGTGATCTAACTGGCTGCACAGGTCTGGTTTCTCCCTCCGTATGTATGCTGCTTCCAAATAACGCAAGGTTCGAGTTGTACGTGCTCGGACAAGTACTCGAAAGGATGCTTTAGGGTCGACAACATGACCGCTATCTAACAGGTGTTTCGTTATAGACGAACGGGGGGTTCTGTTTTCCTGTTTGAAAAGCCAATTAGGCAAATGCTCAGCGGCCCTGGTTGCCAATCGCCTTTGCGTTCGCCCAATGTACGTACATCCGCAAGTGCATGTGAATTCATCCACACAATTGGGGGTGGCGTGCATTGGCAAGGCATCCTTTGCCCGGTTAATTGGAAGACTTTTTGTGGAACTGATGAAGATAAGCTCTGCTGCGTTGTACGTTCTTTCTATAGTTCAACGCAAGCGTCGCTTGATTGTGTTTGAGAAGTTGTCACCCTTAAAATGTAGACATATTATAACGGACTTCTTCGGAATGGACTGTTCCGTTAACTTTGGCCGTAAATGGTTGCTGTACTTCTGAATGAAGCGTGCAGGATAAACACGATTAAGTAAGGCTTCTTTGATACGGGCAGTTTCTGTATATATGGTATCCCTGGAGCAAATATTTCTCGCTCTCTTAAAAAGAGTATGTACTAGATTACGTTTCCATTGTATTGGCGCAAAGCTTTTAAAATGTAGGTAGTGCCCTTTCCACGTAATCTTGTGGAAGACGGAGCGTCTTATTTAACCATCATCCTCTCTAAACATGAGGACGTCCAGGAAGGGTAACTTGTTAAACTGCTCCATTTCCATCGTAAATTTGATTTTAGGATGCAGATTATTCATCAGGCAAAGTAGGTCGGAGGCGTCTTCCTTGTTGTCAACAATCGTGAATATATCATCCACGTATCTCCTGTATACTGTTGTCATGTTTAATTCTGAGGATACCTTTTCTTCTAGGTAATCCATAAAAACATCGGCGAGGGTTGGCCCAAGTGGACTACCCATTGCGACTCCGTCAATTTGTCTGTAAAGTTCCCCATTAAACAGAAATTGAACACCTTTGGTGCAAAGTACCAACAGATCTCGTAGTAGTTCGGGGGAGAGTCGGGTTTTGGACGCATGGGCGCATATAACATCTATTGTTTCAACCAATGGTACGTTGGTAAATAAGGATTCCACGTCTAAAGAGATCATACACTTGTCCGCGATGTTCTGGTCCTTAATTTCTTTAATGAAATGAAGACTGTCTTTTATCGTGTAGGTGGAAAACAATTGCCGAATTGGTTCTAGCTCCTTGACAAGCTATTTTGCTAGTCTGTGTGCAGGTGAATTAAACATAGAAAGAATTGGCCGTAAAGGTGTGTCCTTTTTATGCGCTTTTGGTAGACCATATAGTCTGGGGATATGTGTACCTCTCGTTTTTGTGATAAGTGCGGTTTTAGTATCAATCAGGCTTTTGTCCAACAACGTTTGAACCTTTTTCCAGACTGCGCCTTCCAGTGTCTTGGTTTCATCTTTCCCAGACGCCTCTAGACGAAATTTGCTCTGATCATCTAAGATGCACTTCATTTTCCTATCATAGTCCTTCCGGTTAAGAATAACAACTCCATAGCCTTTGTCAGGCTTATAAATTATTATTTGTTCATGACCTTTCAATGCGGATAAGGCAGCTATGTGTTCATTGGTTAATGGAGTCCGTTGTGTTACAGGAGCTTTACGGTACTGATGAACAATATCCACAAATTTTGCTTTCAACCAGCCGACATCGTC
>CACRXP010000090.1:330191-358424 GCA_902702965.1 Spirometra erinaceieuropaei | reverse complement strand
CTCCTCCTCCTCCGAATTGCGTTGTTGTCCACCTGCTTCAAATTTGGGACGTCACTTTCTCGGACTGTGTTGCACCTGTGTGAGCCGTCACCCAATGCCCTACCTACACACGGCACGCGTTAGACAGAGTCTGACAGCACGGCAACCACCGCGTGTAATCATACCACCAGTCGGCTGAAAGGTTCGGGTAATTCGCTGATGTATGAGAGAGACATGTTAAAAATCCATTCTCAGAATCAATTAGCGTTCTTTTCCGATACGCCGAAATCTATTATAAGGCGCCAGTAGACGTGGCTTGGGAGGCTGCCAGCTGACTGGATAACTCGGCCTTCTTCTGGAACGAGGATAAGGTTATAACAACATTTCCCTTATGCGGCCTTTATAGCACTGTCCCCGATCGAGATTCGAGGTCCCTTGAGCAGGCCTTAATACATGTGCAGTTAGAAATCAGGCCGTGTGTAGCTCAAGTACACTGACTGTTTGATTTGGTTAACCACCATGCTCGCGTCGACCTCCGAATGTCCTGCCTCCGCCCTGCCTTTGGAGAGGATGTGAGGTAGATATTGCAGAAGTCACAGTTGAGCCCACCTTTTGAGTCAGTTCCGAGCCTCTTTGCCTGTAATGATCAAACCATGGCACGCTTTCGAATGACGAACAGATCACCATCTAGTCCTATGGAAGATGACATTACAAACCTAACCACAAGAACAGTCCCAGGGAAGAGTGAATCTGAGGTGTTTGGTACTCTTACTCTGGACCATGTTAAACACACGCAGGATCTTTCGACGAAATGAATTTCGACTTGGGATGGTTGCAGTTTCAGGAGGATGAAAACATCGAACGGTTATGAAGGGGACTGAGGGACGCTATCTACGACAATGCTACAGTAATCCTCGGACCCACACATGGACTACCTCTGAAGTGGTATGACGACAGCGATGATGATATCAACTTCCCACAGTTCAAAATACTGTTTTTAAAAGGCCGTGTCGACAACTACTGTGGCCTATGCAAAATCATATTCCCCGTTTGCAGACATCGGATGAAACGGAGGTTAGGGAATGCGGAGGACCACTGGCGCGCTCTCACTGATGGGTACCTTATATTCAATAATTTCAACGAAAACTGCTACACCACCATGGACAAATCCTCTTATATTTGTACGCCTTACCCAAGAAGCATCCACAATGAGGAGTATATTGCAGTTACACTCTCCAAAAGTTAGCCAGATCCTTCGGCTGCCTCAGTCCTCCACCTACTATCCCTGGAACAAAATCCCTAAAGCTAACTGGGCAAGGTAAAGAACTGTGGCCCTGAAATCACTTCTCTACAGCGCCAAATGCCAACCACTTTCGACTGACCTGCCTTTTTGGCATAATAAAAATACAACTAAACGGACAGATTTTGTTATGGAGAGTGCAAGCGGCGTAGAGCCACGCCCTAAGGTGCTGAACGGGGGACCAGCCGGCGGCTTGAGATAGGCGTGACGTTAGACGCCTGGAGTGCGCTGCAGCGCAGAGCACGTGTGGTGGCTTTGCTCACGCGTGCGGCCCAATCAATGGCTGGCAGAACATTCCAGACGTTTCCGCGTGGGGACTATCGCGGACGCGGTGGCCAATCAGCGAGTAGCACGCCCCGGGCAGGAACGTTCTTGAACGCCCTCAGCGTCTGGCACGCCATTGGGCGGAATGTTCCAGGACGTACAGGGAAAACATAAACAGCGCATCTCTCTGACAAGTTGTAACTCCTGCTGCTCGCAAGTTGCCAATAAAGTGCTTGTCCTCCAGACCGGCTCTCTTCCTGTTCTACTTTTCAGGTATTAACAGATTCCAGACACTGGAGTGAATGCTTTACATTTTTATAATGCCCGGAATAGATTCAGGTTCAAAAAAGACTACTTTGTGGAAATTATCCGATGAGCACCTGTTGATGAGAATTCGGTGACGTCGCCGCAAGTACTAGCCACCAGGGAGGAGAGGAAAGACGTCAAAGGGATTATTCGAAGACCTCACTCAACAGCTTTTAAATCAGCCGAGAGTTCTGAGAGACAAGTACTACGAACCGCCGTAGAGTGGTAAATAAATATTACAGACCAAAAATGTGACGTTGAGTAAAACTTTGCCAGCCTCAACTCCTTACTACATGCACTAACTGACGAATTTGTCTTGTGCGACACGTTCGTATTAGTTAAAGCAGTATTGACGGCATAAGAAACCAAAGTACCAGTAATATTAGGCCGATGTGCATTTCAAAAGTTAACCAGTCACTCAACGCCTATCCGCACTGTGAAAGCATATTCTGGATCACAAGTACTCAGTTTTTAAATCCTCTATACCTCCATATGTCAGTCCCAAATTTCGAACCGATTCTGTCACCGTTCATAAAAGAACCGCAACCTCGAAGCATAGAATTCGCTCCAACAACGCATAGCTCACACCGACATACCTGCCCCGTGCCGTCTATAATTGCGATGTGGAATCGAGTGGGTGGAACGTTCGATATGACATTTTCGAGACTTGGATACGCGCGGGTTACTTCCTACTTTTGTCATCTACATGACTTCGCTATTCAATCTGTCTCACCTGCTCAACGTCCAGCTGGATTTCTTGCCCATCAACAACAACCAAAACAACACCACTGCTTTGATCTACCGCCGCCCTCGAAATACTCGGTTCAATAAAGGCCTCCGCATGTTGTCCAAGTCCCAATTTCAGGATGGAGGTCATGGTCATCGTTAGTTACGATGAATGACTCACTGTAAACCACCGAGTATCTTGCTAAAATTACCCTGAAAAAAACTGTCAAAAGTGATAACTGAACAGATCTTAATGATTGGAAACTAGCATCTGAATGCTGGAGTTTACTATTCATGCACATCCTTGTCGAATTAAATGACTTTAAGCACGCCTAATCATCATACGAAGAGTGAAGAAAAATAAGGCAGTTCATAATCAGTGCGTTGGTGTCTACAGGGCGGCAAAACATTGAGTCATTAGTCGGCAATGCTGCAAGTCTTACGCGTTTCAAGGACTCCGTTCTGTTCAGTGGCGTTGCTGGAGTTCGACTCTGCGGACAGCTCTTCAATCAGCAACCCCTTTTTAGGCTTTGATTCCAAATCTGCTAATGAACCATAAAATGGACAAAAATGAGCTAAAAATGCTAGCGTGCTCGTTTAGAATGCCTTGAAATATGACTGTTTTTCCACAGAAAACCTGAGTTGTATACCATGTAAAAGTGCAATGGCGTCTCATGTAAAGTATCCTTTTTATAAGAAGTTGTCCAGAACTAATATTTACTTAAAAGCACCGGGTACATTAAGTTCACACGACTGAGAAGTCTAAGTATTAATCAATGAGAGATTCTACATCTTCGAGTATAAATCAGTCATATAGATTAGATCTTAAACACGCAGCATGTTTTCCTGCGGGCCGTAACATGCCAAGCCGTAAGGCAGACACGTAAAATGTACTTTTTTCATCGAAAAATTGGATTCACCACAGAAAAACCTACCATAGGTGCCCCACAAGATGCTTGACGTGTGCTTAATTTATAATCGGCAAGAAACCGTAAAAACATGCCGATTGAGATAACATTACCAAAATGAGTCCGACACTCAAACCAAGTTTTTTTTATGGAAACATGTTCCCGAGTCGCACCTGTAACTTTGCTATCATCCGTAATCGCTATGCGCCGTTGGAGACTACCTCTGCAGATCACTGTTATATGCGAGAAAGCAAAACAGGCTTAGTATGGACTCATTAGAGACACGGCAACGAACCAACAACGTAGGCTACGTTGCTGCTCGAAAGTGTGCGCAGACGTGGGCAGCCACGTCGAAGGCCTCGTCAAAGTTCGCAATAAGTGAAGACGAACACCACTGGAAAACAATGGCTGGCAACTTGAGCTTTGAGATGTTGACCCGCAGGCCATAGCCTGTAGACATTAAAAATGATGTACCTACGGTCCCCATTAACTAACCGGATGTCACCAAACTTCGAACTCATCAAGTGAAATAGTGACATCTGATACAATGTCTGTATTCAAAAGGCAGCTAAATCGTTTGATCGTTGATAAACGACGACTCTCACTACAGGACTATCTGCAGCCAGCCATAAATTTCATTTCCTGATTTCATCCCTATGTAACACATCCCTGACTTTTACTGAAATTTTCCCTCTCAAACTATGCAAATGACTGCACTTTATGCTGATTGTATACAACTGCACTTAAAATTTCATATGTACATTGAAAAGACCGCCTGCCGCACCCTTCGCAGTCCCGCATCGTAAAAACGTTTTCCGTAAACAAATATGTTACTGACAAAATTGCAGTAAGTTGTGCACTAAACTTTTATATTGTATGTACCGTTTTCAATAGGGTCATCAAGGGCATTGCCTATTACCCTAAAATACACTATTATTATTATTGTTATAATTATTATTATTAAGTTCCTATCCGACCAACACGACCTTGGGACCTTCAAACTTGTAGCCAGTGACCGACGTCTGAGAGCTTTCCGAGAGTTTGATTTTAGGCTTATTCATGTGCCGTTCATATCCTTGGTTCGTCATCTCAGTCCCTCGAGTGTTGAAATTTGGACAGAAAATCATCCCATATTGTGCGGTATAAAATGTCCTGATTTATTAAAAAATCACGTGACGCCACAAAACGGAAATGGAAATGATGATGATGGTGGTGGTGGTGGTGGCGGCGGCGGCGGCGGCGGCGGCGGCGGTGGTGGTGGTGGAGCTCTGCCCAAAGTGGCGTTGCGAACCCATTTGACCTCTAATAGTTTTTACGCCGGCAAATATAAAAGTTGTCTATAATTAAATGTGCGGAAACTAACTGTTACCAGGAGACAGGAGGTATTCCGAATCAAAATAAAATCAGCAAACCTTGCAAATCGACCTCCTCAATGAGATTTCCTTTCCGCTGTGTAATTTCGGTCGAGTCAGCCTCACCTAAAACAAGAATATTGTAAAAGTATGCCGCAAGAGGAGAGAATACACCAGTTGAAGATGGGCGCAGCGGTTTATTATGCTACATAACTGCGATCACATCACAAAGGTTCAGCTTGAAAATTAAAACTTACTCGTTAACATTAACACAGTTACAGTTATGCCTAAAATGTGGTTAATAGGTACGCAGAAGTTGGAATCTTTCTAACCTACTGCCACTTTCGCAAGTTAGATAGGGCAAAAAATGTATGTATTAGGGGTGCCAGAAATTAGTGTCGTTTTAATGACATTGATTTGAGTGCTTTTTTTCAATTTATTTGGTAAGGATGATAATCATGGCCTAATATTTTCATAGAATGTAATAAAATTGGATCGTTTGAATTGACTCTCAAATGTCACTTTCTATAATAACCTCTGAGGAAAAAATGTCATAAGTAACATTTCCCGCTCCAATGGCAGGCAAGTTCATCTCGAGGCGTATGAGAAGAGTATGTTGCTCCTAGTCAAAGACGTTGATGGCGTTCACCAGCACCGCTAGACATTTTGACCTTGTATTGGCATCGGATGTGGGAAGGGAGAGCATGGTGGATGCGGCGCAAGTCTGCGGCATCATAAATTAACTCACAAGTCTCCCATGCTGCAGCTTTATATATGCCGAATACTATTTTCTCTAGTAGTCTCAATTGCGAAGTAATAAAGGAGGCTGGTTGAATATAATAACCACTTATCTGAGCTTTCAACCTTGTACAGGAATCCAAAATCGGAGATTGCGGTCACAATAAAAGAACTATTTCCAAGCATATCGGCTTCCTTTGCCACATCGTGATCATTCTTACAGAGGAATTTTTAGAAGCGGCATGGAGAGATTTGGATGGCCTATGGATCGCTTAGACCCTTGCTAGATACTTGTGAGGATCTATTATATCACAAGTAGGTAGCAGAATCTTAACTTCATAAACACACATTCAGCTTATTCTTACACCTGGATCTTGTAATAATGTACGGAATTATCCTATGGCATCAGTATTAATGTGAACCTTTGGCATGTGAAAAGTTCCATTCTACCCACGAGGAAGGTCTGAGTAAGTACATAGATTGATCGGCCGGAATTGATTAACCCCCTACCTGCCGAAGACCCCTACGTATCCGAACCCCTTATTTTATTTAACTCGCCCACTCCTGTTATTGTTCCGGTGGATTTGCATCCGGACTTCCCTCATGTGGCAGACTGTACGGTGGAACTAAACACTAAGACTGTAGAATAGCGTTACCGACAGAGACAAGAGAGACTATAGTGGTTATTTCTGGTTTAGTAGCCGTACTCACCCAGTCATACCCAACCCCGAAGTGTGAAACACTTCGGGCCCGATCCTGCGACCTGTTGGTTAGAAGTCCACCGCCCTTACCAAGTGAGCCATAGGCTCGTTATCCTGTCGGTTGCGATCGAGCATATTAACGGGTCTACTCATCAACCCCAAATAAGACTGTAATTGTTGTTAGGCCCTTGCCCAAAACAGCCAAGGAGGAACCGAGAGGAAATTGTAGTCGCCGCAAGCCTGCAACGGTCCTATTTCAGGCGCCCGTTGCAACACTGCGCCTCTCGCGATTACGTGAACGTCCTTAATAGCGGCAGTCTGGATCTCGGCTAGTCACCGATATAAGAAGAAGAAAATAGGCTCTCCGGAACAGGTTTATTTAACTGCTGACGTTTCAAAGAGCTGGGTCGGCTCTTCATTGTCAAAGCCTAAACTGCACTTAATCGATCAGAAATTTAATTTAAAGTGACAAGTTGTGTTGCCCGGCCTCATGCTGATCGATTTTTCTCTCCTCTCGCTGCCTCGGCCTCTCGGGAGATGGTTGACGGGCGTTTGGCCTGTGCGCTTTATGAGTCAACACCCCGTCGAGGGGAGCTGATTGGACTTTAGTCGGGCGGTCGGTCTGGCGGTTCTTCTTCTTCCTCACCGAGTAAACTCAGTGTCGGGCTATCTCCGATATGCACCGATATGAAAACCAACCAATCAACTTCAAGGCCAAATCAAGTGACCTCGCTCAAGGCGTTCTGATGTACGCCCTACTGATACTCTGGATGCCTGCTCTCGCGGCGCTGCACTGTGCACTCATTCGGTTGCCGCCAACTTGTTCCAATCTGTTTCCAAATCATTCTGCACAGAATGCAGTGCTCTAAATACTACTATCTAACTTCTTTTTCTAATCAGCACCAGGCCTCAAGGTCGTAGTGGCTAGGGTCTGCTCGTGGCTTCAGCTGCCGCAACAAGCTAAGCAGAGGAGTGACTGACAAGTGGAGTTCTGTGAAGCTTACATCGTCTGGGCCAGGTACTTCAGAAACTCGGCCCACCTGCCATTTCATCACAGGCAACTAGGATGCTTATTTGGAAGCGATCGTTGAAAATGCACTGTACCTGCAGTAATCAGAAGACCAGACTTCCAATCGGAACCGTTCGCTTCCAACACCTCAGAAGTGGAGAAAATGGACGCGTCTTTGGGAGTGGTTTCGGCTGGCTTGATGACTGTTGGTTCCACCGTGCCTGACAGTTCGGTTAACTGCTGCTGTACAAAGGGAAAACACACGTGGATTTTTTGCGGGAAAGAACGTATTCAGAAGCGGACGTAGCAACAGTAAATCAAACAACCCGCCATTTTTGAGAAATCCGCAATCCTAATATGCGCGTAAAAATGAAAGTTGAGTACGATCAGAGGTCGGATCGGACCGATCGTACTCGTGAAGACATTTTGTCCAGTAACGTTTGCCAAACGGACCGATCTAGGTAAATCCTCTTTAAAACAATCCTTAACTTTAAAAAATAAGCCGTTTACGTTGGGATTGGGGTGCGTGCTGTAAAAGGCGAGATTGTTTGTCTGCGTGTGTTTGTCCCTAAAATGGTCCGGACGATTGATGCGCTGGATCGGCAAGGATAAATTATATGACGGGGATTCGAAGAGGTTACGACGTAGCGTGTCTTGCGGGATTTATGGTAGTAGGGATTATACGGGTGGGGTTTCACAGCGAGGACATAGGAACCCCTGAGAATAGGAGTGAGAACAAGTCGAAAAATTGCCATGAAGCCTTGTCTGCGGTAAGGTGGTAAGCGGAAGGCAGCCGCGTAATACAAAGAAAATAAGAAAATAAAAAAGTACATTTGAGGCAACTGAATGGACTGCCGCTGGCTAATTTACGCGGGGTCAGAGTTCAAGGTATTACGTACCACGCCAGCCCGCAACTATTTTGTGCACACAGCTTATTCACACAGAGTTGGCCATCTCGATAAGGTGTTGTCTACCAGATCACATGTGTAAGTTGTGATGTCGTCTATTGTGGCCAAATTGGGAAATCTGTCTTAACCCGTATAAACGACTATCAGCGGTGAGGATATGAAATCGTCTATTCCAGGTGGCCATGCACACACTGAGTGCTGGACATAAATTTGCACAGGGGAACACTCACGCCTGCCCAATAAAAAGAGGCCGTGAAATCCTGAGAGAAAATTTACTCAGATGAGGCACAAATCGATGGGCATATCGATTGAGATGCCACGAACGGATTTCTCGAGGGCAAATGGAAACGGGCGCAGCCAATTCCGAGGGCATGACAAAGTGCAATTGACGCGCATTGGTGCAGACTTCGGCCAACCGCAGAATCACTTGTTCGGCACGGTTAAATAGTTGGCTGTTCTTGTACAAGACCTATAAGTCTGCTGACGAGGTGAAAATCAATCTTAAACACTTGCATAATAAAAGGGCGCTCATCGATGGCGATACTGGACACACTCGTCTAGCTTTATGTCTTGGGGTTCTCCCTCGAGCCCCACCAGCAGCCGCACAACGGATAATAATGCATATAGATAGAAAAAAGCATTACCGAGAAAGACAAGGGTAACTGGAATGGCCATTCCTGGGTTGTTAGCTATTACCAGCAAGCCATATATTGTATTTCGATCGGTGAGCGCCCCTTTACCGCACGGTACTTAGTCCGAATAGGTACATAAACTGGAATTATTGTTTTTAATTTTTTCTGTGATCACAACCAGCTAGCCAAACCTTTCACCTTGAAACAGGTTAACACGTAGGTGCGAGCGATAATCACGATTGGTTATGTGCCGCGTAATTGTTCTAACTTGTTTTCTCCTTGGGCATTCATCTTGTGCGTTAGCAATGACTGTTTACAACCAAACGAGATGTTGCGTATTTTAAAACGCCATTAGATTCTGCAAATGTTACTATCGTTAGCTCCCCCTTATCCAATTTTCGCACAATCCCGGGACTTTATTCGTAACGAGCCTTAAGCTTTTTTACAAATATTTGGATTCCAAATGCGAGAGGTGGGGGTAGCTCTCTTATAAACATTAGCAAACAGCAAGGAGTGTAGTTTTTCCATTCCATGCTCATACTTGACAGAGCCAGAACCCCAATCTCAACGGTTTGTGGACAACAGTCCCAACAGTTTGGCTTAATCATGCCTGTCCAATTACCATGAACGGAAATGGATAATCAAAATGAAATGCCGATAGACCACAAGTAATTACCTCAGTCTGACCGAGATGCTCGTTGCAGGACGACTTTTGGTGTTCCTTCAGCTTCATTGGAGTCCACTCCTCCAGAAGGCTTTCACTGTCTGAATTTTCGCCCGCGTCACCTGAGGACGAGGCTGGCAACTCCTCCTCACCGGCCTGGTTTGTCTGACAAACATCTTCCTTGGTGTTGTCGGTGGTCTCCGTTGCATTGTTCTCTTCCTCTTCAGTGTCGCCCTTCGCCTTCTCTGCAGCTTCTTTGGTTCCGTAGAGCCAGTCAGTATCCTCTGGCCTGACAATGATGTTCTCCGTTGGAAGACCTTTGGCCGCAGCTTCCTCGCGCAACTCCCGCTGGCGTCTCGCAGCTTCTGCCTCCTTCCGCTTTCTCGTTAGCCCTGAAAAAAACAAAGTGTACAGTTTTGTACAACTGCAGTCTGGATGGAGACGTTAGTCGTCCTGTGTTGACTCGCGAGATGTCCCAGATGACAGAAGAAACAGCCGGTATTTTCACATAAACAGCGACCATCTGTGCTGCCTAAAAGGAGCACAGATTCAGTGCGGACGCCGTCGTGGTGGTGCTTGGGACGTAATCTATACAGGAAGGCCGTTGAAAATTACCTAATTAGCAAACGATCAGTCAGTCGACTGTTACATTATTATTCTCGTGGCGCTGGGCCATCGCTTGGCAACAGGTCAAACCCCTGACGAAGTCTGACAAGGCGTACGACCATCTGGTCTGCGAGGGGTTAACACTGAGTACGACCGAACAGACAGTAATTACTCGGTCACTAAGGATGATGACGATCCTCGCGCGAAGTCAGTATTGCGTGCGACTCGCGCAATTTACAAACTGGGTTGGGCAATAGACAGGCAATCCTGTCTAAAAAGGAAGAAATTCAAATTGACATCATGAAAGCCAAAAATCCCGATGTACCTCGCACGGTCAATACATTTTCTCGAAACACAAGCACAATCCTTAGCCTTCAAGATGATTACCTGGCAGATGTTGGAAGAACAGAGGGCCGTGCGTACCTTTCGCCGGAATTTGTTAGACTTAATTTTACGACTACTTAATAAATGTTAGTAGCGACATAATACGAAAAAATAGGTGCGAACATATGCAGATAATCTGCGAGAACGTTCCCGTCCTGCTTCTGATCCCGGAATATTTCAAGAACCGCTCAGAATTTTAGTGTTGGTTTTCGGTGGTGTTTTGTGAGGACTATGAATGCTGTTTTTGGTGACACTGGTAGAACTCGAACGTCTTAGCGTCTCGGGGAAGAAAACGTCCTTGCCGAAAGGTTTGGCCTGCGAGTAGTTATATCACTATTAATCAGTCTCCAACAGAGTGGATTTTGCTAGGCTAATCCGGGGCCAAATGACAGATATCACGATTACTTTTGGGTAAGTATAAATAACATGCTGGCCATTAACACTTTATTGACTTTGGCACCAGAGGGAGAAGTTACCAGATGTGATGAATCATGGAATTTTTGTGGAAGTAAAATGATAGATTCACGAACCGAAACGTGTCTTTGGGGTGTAACATGTTAGGTTTCCCGAAGACGGTCGCTCGTTAACCCTATTTGACTCCTTTTAAACGAATTTGATGTTCAAAATATCTGCAAAAACTAGGATTTGAAACAGAACAGGCCATCCACACTCGGTTAACAATTTTCGATTCCCAAGGAACCGCAGGCTGTTCACGTACCGTCGACCACTCGGGCTCTGGCTTCTGACTCATGCGTTAACGCTTGTTCCACGATTGTTTAGATTGGTCACCTTACCGGCAGTCAGAAGATGACTAAATAATGTGACTTTTGCAGCCACGGAGATCACTGGATTGGTGAACTTCGGCCAGCGCTTGATACTTGTTGGCTTGGCCCACCTGTTAAGTAAAGGCTATCCTCTCCAAGCTCGTGTTCTTATCCCTCACGCAGAAAAGCGCTACTTCTTGGGTCTTATGTGACATAATCACAAATGGCGAAATAGTGCCTTTATTAAAGCTGTCTCGGGAACCTTCCCAGCAAGGTACTAACCCTATTTTACGCGGAGAAGTCAAGGATAGGCTTACTTCAAACCGCCTCAATGTGCATCAGCTCATTTTCTTCCTCCTGTTCAGCAGATTATATTGGCCGTCCGAGTCGGCGCCTTTCCAAAAGAATACGAGAGCACCTTCCCGCATGGCTAGCAAAAGGTGAAACTAGGAGAATAGACAGCGCCATCCTTGCGCATGCAATGGATTCGGGGCATCGTGTGGACTCCGCTGATGCATTTCGTGTGATTGATAAGGTCCTCTCGAGCTGCCCTAAGCTACTGGGCCAGCGCCCGTTAGCGACAGCAGAATCGGCCGCCATCAGGTTACGAAAACTGACCCTATGCGCCCAGAAGAACCTCGTTCAGGCTCCACGCTTACCATGGTCAAATGTTGACTAACCGCATACAACTTTCTGCGCTCTTCCGCTCTTGCCTAGCCTGTATTTCGAAAACTAACTTTATCGGTTTTTTTTTCACTCACTGTACCCCGTCCCATATAACTGTCATGGCCTGACGAGAAGTTATCGAAAGCAACGTTCGCTCGCCACCTTTTCTTCTGAATACAGCTATGGGGATTTTCACAACTTTATTGAAGCCTTCACCACTGAACTCATCCAAGCGGTCGCGCGGAATCCTTTTGTACCTCGAAAACGACGGGCGGATCGCAATTAATTTCCTGGCTTTTTGACCTCATCGGCCATTCACACTTTATCCTAGGTCGCCGCGCACCAGGGACAGTGTAAATACTCCTGGAGCCTGTAAATTTGTCATGAATGCATAATGCAGTCTAAGAACGCTGTGCTTCAATCCGCTGTAGCAAGAGATACTCGGACTTAACCCTCAATTCTTCCCGGCATGAGGTTTAATATAGCTGACTGGTGACGTCCGACGAGCCAAAAAACGGCCATCCTAAGAAGTCGCGCCTGCGTGTCACGCCGAAGCTGCCTATGGGGGCCTAACAATTTGTATTGTCGGCAGTTAATGAATGTTACGCGGTTTTCCGCTGTGGCTAATGGACTTTGTCCCGAACTCGGACGTAGTTGGTAGCGTCGCCATCACTGGAAACATTATCAAAGATCGCCAAGAGGTTGCTGTGACTCATATATATGAAGTAAGTGCCGATGAATGCCTCCTGTCCTTTGACGTCGTAACCTTATTTTCTTCCATACCACACGATTTGGCAATTGACTGCGTCGCCCAACGCTTACAGGAGAATCCTATTGAGATTCCAACTCAACATATTATAGAACTGCTCAAACTCTGCCTTAGAAACTACTGTCAATTCGACAATAAGTTCTACCAACAGGTAAAGGGAACCCCAATGGGCTCGCCAATATCTGGACTGATCGCAGAACTTGTATTGCAGCGACTAGAAAAGAAGGTTTTCCAAGATCTCAGCCCCAAAGTGTGGCTTCGCAATGTAGACGATACCTTTTTCGTGATAAAGAACTGCGAAGTTGAACGGCTGCATCAGAGGCTGAATGACGTCTTCCCGGCCATACAGTTTACTCGTGAAGAGGCAATAGGGGACAGCCTGCCGTTTCTTGATGTGAAAATACAAAGGCTGAGCGATGGTAGTCTCGCGACGAGCGTCCATAGGAAAGGATCTAATTCCGAAATTATCCTCAATTATGGAAGCAACCACCCCGCAGCTCACAAAAGGAGCTGCGTTCGAACTCTGTTCCACCGGGCCTATCGTTATTGCAACAGCGCCGATCTCCTTAAGAAAGAGCTTGCCTACTTGTGTCGGTTGTTTCGATCCAACGGATATCCGACAAGTTTCGTAAAGAACTGCCTCAGGCACCAGGCACAACCGCAAGCTCCCACCCTCAACGGGGAAACTGTGTCTCGACAATTCTTCTCTCTGCCTTATATGCAGGGAGCGTCCGAAGTAATCGCCCGGCAGTTAAATCGCTCTGGTATTCGCATCGCCCACAAACCAGCATCCTCACTACGCGCGGCGCTATCTCGAATCAAGGATCCCCTCCCCAAAGAGCAACAAACAAACGTAATTTATCGCATCCCGTGCTCAAATTGCTCTTGCGTGTATGTTGGTCATACAGGTCGAAGCCTGGGCACCCGTATTAACGAACACAAACTGGCTGTCCGTTGGCGAGACCCTCTGTCCCTCGTCTTTGCTCACGCACTCGAGTGCGACCACCGATTCAATTGGGATGGCACTGAGGTCGTCGCCATGGCTAACACAAAACGGGCGAGAAAATTTCTCGAGGCTTGGTACTCCGATGCTGGTAGTATCAACCGCCATGTTGATCTGGACGCCCATTATGAGGGCCTACGCTCACGACTTACTGCCCCCCGCCCTGATGCCACAGCAACGGCCGCCAATTTAGCCACCCGGAGTCCAATTGATCCACCATTACACCCTCCCCCTCCAGCACAGGCGTCCATAATTGTTCCACCTCCCCCCTCGCTCAGAGACCTACCATGACTTTGTGATCATCCCTCTCATAGGCCGATAGTCTGTCTGCCATGTCGCGCTAACTAGTCCAGTGTGACAAACAAACTTTCTCCCCTGTTTTCATTTCGTCTGACGACGGGTTGGTGTCACCAGCTCGAAAATTCACGAGTACAACTCGATTTTCCGAAGAACCTCTTCCTGTTTTCATTATATCGACTCGGAATGCATAACATCTCTGATCTACTACATATGTATATATATATATATATATTGTATAAGGGCGACATAATTCCCCAGCCTGAGAAAAGCTCCTACCCGAATCCAGCCTATATCCACGTTAAGTAAACTTTGCTGCACTCACTCAGATGCTGAACACCAGTCACAACATGAGAATGACTGCGGTAACCGAAAAGCACGTGAATCGCTCCAACCTCATAGCGACTGATGGAAAATATGTATATTTTTGCACAAGGATTACCCGAAGTTTGCCAACTGCCTAAACAAGACCTAGCAATCAGTTAAATCTCTGGCTAAAGCCACATTTACAGAGCATTTTCTCCAATATCTGAGAGACGCTGAGGAGTTTCTTGACAACAACATAAGGCAGAAATGAGACAGAATTAACACTGTTGGAAGGTAGGCATCCCGAGTTGGATGCCGCGTACAGAAATCTCAAGGAGAGATGGAAGAAGCGAAAGCTAATCAGAACGAACTGACACACACGACGACCGCTTACTGGCATGAACGTCAAGCAATTCTCGATTTTTTAAGTGGACTTAAGATGTTAAGTGTGTTGGCGCATTTGCTCTCCGGTTGCGTCTGACGACGACCCGAGGAACCGGGGTCGAAAATTTGCACAATAAACTTCCTTTCCCAAAGTACACATCCGACTTCGAGTTAACATTGTTTATCGCTAGCTGTAACGCTAACGGTGGCGTGTAATCAAATAGTCATCTTGTATAATATAACTGCACCTGACTTCAGGTTTCTTTAGAAAATATAAGTTCATAAAGATCTCTACACTAAGCTGGGGTCTGTGACGTTGCTTTGAGTGTTCTTCGCAGTTTTTGCAATAACACTATAGATTTACTCGTAAAAAACGATTATTTTAGGTCACAAGTAATCATTATCTTATTTAAGGTCTGACTGAGCAGGAAGTATGTCGGGGAAAGTGGTTAGGGGGAGATGAGGAGGGGTGACTTGAAGTCATTTAGGCAACTTACAGTTCACACTATCTGTGATCTTTTTGTGCTCAGCTTCGTTCAGTTCTTTCCTGACACGAGACTCCTCCTCTAGGCCGCCCCGGTAACTAAAGTAAAAGGAAACAGAAATGGTTAACTGCGCCATTATAGTCGATGTTATCAGATTCTTGGGTCAATGTAGTCCCGCATGAAAGAGGTGTGCCTGGATGATTCTCACAGCAAAGTTACGCCAAAGATTGATTAAAAGGATGCGATATTTGCTTTGAAACGTATAGATCAAAGTATTAGTTTCTTTACAAATATCAGCACGTACAAGGCTTCGGCACAGGCCCGATCCTTGGCAAACACTGGCCGGTCATCGAGATAAGTTAGTTGCGCCTAAGACAAGGAGAAGAGGACAAAAACTTTGTTCTTTACTCAAACCGTTATAAAAAGAAGCTATTCGTTTCGGGTTGCCAAGTGAATGCTATTAGTAAATATGCCGTTCTAGCCCATCTAAAAGAGCTCAAAAAATTCGAAATTTCAAAGCACCAATGGTAATTCTGAGAAAGTCTCAAGAGTCTAGTAGTCATCGGGTCTAGTGTCGAAGTGTTTCAAAGGTAGACGTCACCTGAATGCAAAGACGTTTTTACAACACACAGAAAACGGCAACAGCGGACTCAGGGCGCATTCAGCTGGGGATGTTTAAAAGATTGCAAAAAGTAAAATAGAGATTCAGTGTGACAGTAGTGTTGCGAGGATCAATGAATGATCTCTAGTAAGTTGCAATGGCACAGAAACACAGCTCGTTGGATCTTATTGGAGGGCTTAGGGGTTAAGACAGAAGAGCTCATGTTAATGGCCTCCATTAGCGTCTACGTGCCAACCCTCCCGAAATTATTTAGGTGCTACTTTATTGTAGTGAGTAGCAGTTCCTTTTTCCTCGTATCCAACAGTGGCTCTGAGAGTACAAGGGAAGCAACAGGAAAACTTTAAGCCCTCGTATGAGAATGATCCATCAGTGTTAAGTTTTCTGGATGTGCACGTTTCATATTTCCGCAGTCTATGGAAGAAAAAAAGTCGTCACCTGTAGTCTTGAGATATTTGAACTTAATTTGCCTTGACATGAGCGTCCCTTCCAACAACCTACTATAGTATCCTCTCAGTGGTGTAATACCAAAAAGAAACCTGACTTAATCGACCATTTAAGATAAGGTCCGTCGGTTACGGAGGCCCACAGTTAAGCACGGAAGGCTTAAACATTGCAACCATCATAATTTCCCTGTTCGCCTCCGTATCATCGTTTACTCGACCAGAGAGAGCTCACTCTTATTGAAACATCTATCAAGTGACAGGTTAAGTTTTCAGAGTGTGTAGGCTTTAGTTAGGCGTATGGAGCAGTGAGGGCTCAACCGTAGGCTACCAGAAACACATAGGGAAACTTGCGGATTTATCAGAGTTTAGTTTTTGTTGTTAGTTGAAATGCTTCAATGCTACCCATCAAAGTATAGGAGGGAGTTAGTTATAGAATGACGAAGAAGATAGTAGCGAATCAGTTGCGAAGAAGGAGGCATGATTCTCAGAAAAAGAGATTTTGTAACCCAACGAAGGCGTTTTTCTGCAAAATGAGGCCAGGGTAGCCGATAGAAGCGAATAGGTGAGTTCAAGGAGGCAGTTTTGGAGATGCGATCGCTGGAACAAGGGCTCTGTCGACATGACGTTTCGAATTTTTACTCGAACCCATCATCAGAGGCGGTCGCAGAAAAAGGGCAGTAGAGGCACAAGGGGCTTAGTATTTATAGAACGAAAACATATGTCTACAATAATTAGCAGCACACGTGTTCACACTGGAGGTCATAATTGATGCAATTCTTGCTTGTCTGTCCGTACACAAATCACCATCAGTCATGATTTCATCACCGTTGCTGATTCTTAGCGTATGCACTTTGTGTTCCTTCTACCCTTTTCCGCGACTGTCTCTGCTGATGGGTTAGAGTGAGGATCCGGAACATCAGATGAATAGAGTTCTTGTTCCATCGATCGCATGAGCGTAAGTGCGGCATTTCATGTTTGATTCGAGCGCCATAGTTGGTTCTACAGGCCATCGTGGTGGCAGCGTTTAACCCTATAAGCGATCTTGTCGACTTGCTGTTTACGGTATGAATCAGCTTACGTGAATTGCAACTGACAAGTGCTTTTGACTATTTGCTAAACACTAGTCAGAATTTGCGAACCAGAAGGAGTGTGTTGTCCAGACAGCCGCATATCTAGGCTACCGATCAATGCGCAAATGTGACGGAAAAACTGTAATTTCTTAATATTCACTCCGCGAACGGGGATGGGATGTAAGCTACTTCCGTCAAATATGCAGCATTAAAGTCCGCGGTCGAGAGGACTAGTTGGTTATTCCGACATTTCGGGCTGCTATTGGAGTCCATTCTCAGAAAGGTGCGAGAGCCAACCAGGTGACTAGTGGTACTAAGTAGGACAAAACATTGTGTTAGGCGTGTCCACCAGTTTGACAGACCCGTACTTTTCAATTCCATATTATGTGTGACTGAGAGTTAGGCCGCATTAGGTCTGGAAGCCCATCATCAGCAAACTCACAGACTCGGATAGTCGACTGATGCATTGGGGGGAAGGAGTGAGGCTGACATTGGGCAATTCATTTTCAAAACCAATCAGCGCACTTCTTACTAAAATAAATCCGGCGCGTTTGAATTCACCACGACGCTCTAATAGTCGCGGCTTAGGAGGTTGCCAAATGACGGGGAACTCAGTCCTCATGGGAGTATTTTGGCCTGACTTGACAACTGGGGGTAGACGGCAATTAGTCTGTCCTAATGTGCTCTCCATAGCACACCCAAACATGTGTGCTCAAAGTCGCTGCCATTTTAGTTTGCTGTATCTGGATTGGGGACCGGAACGTGTTCGGCACGCGTAGAAGAGTTGTCCAGCTTTGTTGAACATTGCGTTCGCCCCACCTGTTGACTGGACACTGTGTTGCTATCAGAGCAAGGCGGACGAGCGGGAAAGAGTTTGGTTGATGTAGTGCAAGCCTTCCTCATTATGAACTAAATTACGCGCAAGACGCTGATTCTGCGCGTGAACGTCATGGGTGACGGTAAAACTGTTATTAGGCCTCAATAGGGTTTAATCGTATTCATAGATCCCTAGACCCTCTGCGACGGTGCCTGCACACGTCACAAAATAACGGTGTTCCCGATTAGAAACACTACTTTCTTTGAGGCACAGTAGATGTGCTATCACATGAGATGTTCAATGAAGTTCTAGAATGTGTTTTCGATGATAAAATATTAGCTAAGCGCAATAGTAATATTAATTATCATGCATCACAACCTCAGGGTATTTTAAACGCGTCAGAATGCTGGCATTTGAACGAAGCTCTTTCCGACCACCTGCAAAACCTAAGTTTTGTAAAAATTGTTTCTCACTATGTCCGAAAGTTTCCGATTGATTTTCAATGTCCACACAAGCTTCAATATATTTCACGGAAGACGCATACAAAGATATTCATTACTGAATTCATCTTTTCCAAATGTTATGCTTTAAAAAGGCTATTGCTCGGTTTCGAAAGTTTCTGATTATGAGACATTTAAAACCGCAAAATGTCCATTCATAGGGCCTCTGAACATTTATTAGTACTGCTTGACAAGCGTACAACGTCTTCCTCACCCACGGAAAAATTTGATGAGCCCTACATGACATCTCGTAATTAGCATAGAGAAATGTATGAATTCCCTTACAGGGCAATATCCAGCTTGTAGTTTTGAAGCCCTGACTACAGGTGTAACGGCGGATCGCATTCAACATTATTCGGGAATTAAAAAGTTTTTTTCCTAAATCGAAAGGTGCCTTTTCTTTGAGCATACGGTTTGGAGATGACGCAAGTTGCCATGAAATCAGTACGAAAATGAATATTTTTGTGCACTTTTCCATAAAATATATTTAAACTTATAAGGACACTGAAAATAAACTGGAAAATTGCAGACCATTTAAGTAGTCATTTCTTGCAGAGTGAAGTTTTTGAAGGTGACCGGGTAGAAAGTCGTTGAAAAGCCCGTATTTTGATGTAATCGAAATATCTTGGGACTATGCTGCATGATAATTACTACCACAAATCGACTTAAGTAATCGTTTGTAATCGAAAACACATTTCAGCAATTCGTCTGACATTTCATGTAGGACGTGATAAACAATTACAGTTTAATTTAGATATATCTTCCGATAACCTCTCTCACATCTATGTTGATAACTGTCACAAGCAGGTCACTAACACGTGACGTCAGACTGGGTATCAACACCAACGTGTTCCAGCATTAATTACTCATTAGTCAGTATTCGTCGAAGAAGGGTTCGGCAATTCTTCCCATTCGAATGGACGCATTCGGATCTTATGAACATTCCATAACTACTTAGGCACACATTTTAGTAACAGGGGCAGCAGAGGGCGACAATTCATCTGATCGGAAAGCACTCCAATAAAAATGCCAGAGGAAGACCTATAGGAAATGTGCGATTTGCATATATGCCTATCGGTTTGCTTCCTGTTATAGATGCTGATTGGGATCTGGCCTTCTGAAGCGGACATGAGTGGACCAGAAAATGGTATGGCCTCGGTCTCCCTCTTTTGTCGGTTTTACCCGGATATTGTTTTTCTGACCACTTCATGCCCACTCGTGACCTTATGAGGAGACTATGGAGATAATTTACCTGAGGCCCAGGTCCGAATTGACTCGTAATGAGAGGGTCACTAATTTTAGGCAGTTTTTTGTTGATTCTAGAGCAAGTCGTTGGTCAGAACAAGCCCTTATCATAATGCAGATTGGGGGAGGTTGAAAATGAGTCCGAGGCACATTTAATTAAGCAACTGTCGACCAATCAGAGAACTGAATTAGTAAGTGCCATAGAATGACTCATTGCCAGCGGTTGCAGGCCCGACAGTTCGACCGCCGTTGTCGATGATGGTCATCGTGCGATCTACAGCGAGGTGAAGCAGGCACGGTGACTTGTGCGTGAGTCAATTTATAGTGGCGTTAGACTTACACAGCATCTACCGTACTCCCTCCTACTCCTTATCTGGTTTCGGTGCCAAAACAGAGTTAAGTAGACCGGAGGCGAGAGAGGGTGCAGGTGGATGGCACGACCAAGCCCACACTTGACGCTCAAATTCACGTCCCCCTATTCCACACACCAAATGATCAGGATTGTAACCAGCAACAAATAATGGAGGCAGCCGCGGTCCCGATGTACGTGAAGCCTGTCGGCAACTGGGTCTGCCACCGCACCTCTAATGTTGGCATTTGTTATGGTGCGCGTTCCGATAACGCCTGCCAAGATTCGATATGGCCCCCATGTTGGTCCAGCGCATCTACCATGAGGCCCGTTTTGGGTTTCAAACCCAACGGTGTCTGCATGACTGAGGCTAGCATAGGGCGTACCGTATGTGGCCTCTAATATACTGCTTACCATTGTTGTTTTAAGGACGGCTAGAATATGACAAATACTTCAAGTAGATGGCATTATCCACCAGCCAAGGGTGGCAGAATTCATGGTAGGCATTACGATCTCGTGGATAACAGCAAAGTATGCAGTGCGACGGTACGTCGAGCCAGTATAAAATGCGAGCTATAAGTATCTGCAACCGGTCCGCTCCCAAAAGCCGTCGGCAAGTTACGGTCAACGCGTCATGCCAGGGAGAAGATAAGCAGTTATGGCTAGGATACCAACTGCTCCCATGACCTTGGACGTATGATCTTTGATTAGCAACCAGTCCTAAACACCATGCAGTACCGTCGAGTTCGGGAAGCTTGTCTGCAATCAAAACATCAGGACTATGCACTTAAGGTTCCTCAGATCCTCTTCGGCTTCCAATTTATGCCCATAAAGGTTCTGCCTTGTTTTTATTGACAGCTTTGAAGCTATGTTGAATAACGGACAGATGCTGCGGAAGCTTCTACTTCCAAGGATCACAAAATATACTACTTCATACACAAACCTGAAAAACGCAAAGCGGAGGATATCAAGAAATGTTTACTCAGTTTTCGTTAGTTTAACTTATGCGTATCTAGGTAGGTTGCCTAGTCCAACATGTAGCTATTATCGACTGAGATAAGGGATTATAAACACGACAAGTCCTGGAGAAAAACCCCAAACAAAAATTTCTGAACATTCATATTTGACGACAGCAATCCGGTATGGAACATGAAACAATTTTTCAGACTTTATACATAAGAGCAATCATACTTACACATTGGTTGATGAAGTTCTTCCTGTAGTTTTTAACCTTTCTCACAAATGGGTTTCCTTGGTTATAGAGAACTTTCTAAAAGATGGACAAATAGTTTAAGCCTCTGCCTGTGATCGTATTATCAACGAGATCCCAGGGCTTAATAAACTTACCAAATTAGGCATTTTGGCAAAAACCTCCTCTAACACCTCCGGATCCTCAATCCGATTTTGTTGTAAATCAACAACGGACAGCTCCTTGCACTCAGCAAGATGCTTTATGTCGTCCAGGGTGGAGAGTTTATTGTGCGCAATCACAAGTTTCTTGAAATTGGGCAGCATCGCTAAAAAGGTGCATTAAGAAAAGCCAGTTTAGGAAGTCATGATCCAAGCACGACACTTGTAAGAGCTGAGAGACAGGCAAAGCAATTACAATTAGGACTTACAGAGGTTTTCAATCTTGCATATCATGTTGTGGCTGACATCAAGTGTGTCCAGATACACAAGATGGCTCAAGTTCTCTATCTTGCGGATCAAATTCTTCGAAAGAAAGAGACAGCGCAATTCCAGATTGTAGTCTAAACCAGCGATCTCATCAATCCCGTTTACGTCAAGAAAAAGGCAACGGAGGCCGGTATAATCTTCTAGGTTTTCAATCCATGCAAAACCTACGGAATGCAAAAATCCGATCAGGAACTAGAAAAGCATCCTAAGTTTGGCATACATTTTGTCTGAAACGTCACTCGAGTGAAAATTGTATGAAGAGGAGTGACAGAAAAACGGAAAGATATGGTCCATGTAAACGGACTGGCCAATGCTCCACATTACTTTGTTTCGGCGCAAAATCCTCCAAGAAATACTGTCAATTATACACATGCAGTGAGTGACCGATCTCAAGAAATGTCAGTCGCGATTCGATTATGGGGGATTACTTAGGTGAGGTTTCAATATTAGTTATCATAGGACATAATTCTTTAATATTTAGGTTTCGCCAGGTTGTTGACTTTTGAATATACTTCTTCGTTATCCTCTGGAAAAACCTCACAAGGCAGATAAACGATCATTTTCATATTTTCACATTTATTTTGATGTCCTTATAAATTCAGGCGTAGTTTATGAAAAAAAGACGCAAAGTATTCTTCCCTTACGTATTCGGTAGCTAATCACGTCGTCTTTACATTTTTACCCGAAGAAAGAGTACCTTTCGGTCTTATAAATCTTTCTAATTTTGAGATTTTTAAGACGGTGCAATGTCCATTCGTACAGCGCCATACCTGTCCATTTATTAATGACCCTCATGAAGCATATAACATAGTCCCCATTCATTACAAATGTTTCTGAACTCCGCATGTCATATGTTCAAAGGCACATAGGATTATACGACTTTTCTTACGCGGAAAGTATGCACCTTACAGACTGGAATCGTAAAAAGTCGATGCAACAGTCGATCTTGGCTCAAAATTATTTGGGAATTGGAAAGCATTTCATAGTTTAAATATACCCTTCCTTCGAGTATAAAGTATTGAGACGACGCAATTTGTTACCGGATGACTGAAAGAAAGCATATTGTGTGCATGTCTTCTATAGGATATGTTTTAATCTATGCGAAAAATGTATATTACTTAAGTAATCATTCTTGTAGGTACGGGTCTCTCAGGAGGTCACAAAGAAGTGTCTTAAAAAATCAACATTTGGGTGAGCTCGAAATAACATGGGATTATGTCGCGTGATAATTACTACTACAACCCAATCTAAGTAATTTTTCCTAATCGCAGACGCATTTCTGAATTTCGGCCAACATTTCTTGAGACCGGACACTGATTGTATGTGCATATAGGGGGAGTCTGTACACTAATAACGTCACAGGACACGCCCGTTCTGTTGTGACTCGCATTTAGTTTAGAGCCCTTGCAGACCTTCACACAGCGACCGGGTATATATTTGCAAAAAGGGAGTACAGACAAAGACATGGAAGACCGGAATGACCGTTTCCGGCTAATTAGTCGTTACCAGTCAGCCGCACCCAGTTTCTAGTCTAGATAGCCCCGGGATTTGGACCTCGTGAATTCAGTTCCCGCGGTAGTGTATATTCCCGAAAACAACCGACGGGACAAGAGGCCTGTGACTTAATGGTTGAGCGTTGAACCATTTAGTGTTCAATGACGAAAAAACCTGGATTCGGATGCCGATCGTCCAAAACTAAGGCTAGGTACGAAGGACGGACGGCAACCAACAGGCCAGAATCTTCGGTTTCAGCTTCTCTCGTCATATTTGTTGAACGCACGTTTTCCACTATGTCCCGTCAGGCCTGTACAACAATAATAAGCAAGCTATGGTAGAAAGCAAAACTAAAAACACTCAATGAATATACAGTAGGTGGGCTAACTCATGAAATCTCAACAGAAATTCCGAAATGCGTTTTCATTTCGAGAAGCTAAACTAAGTAGGATCGTAAAAACAATCATCTTGCAGCATAACTTTATAATAATTCAGTTACCTCCAACGCCGGCTTTCGCATGAACTTCTTTTCGGCTGCATCAAAATACCGTACTCCGCAAAGATTACTACTTAAGCAGCATGAATTGTTTTTATTAATTTTCGATGCCCTTGAAAATTCAATTATATTTCATGGAAAACATGCATAAAACTTATGATTCTTTGACTGTTTCTCTAGAAACATACGCCTTCTTTGAAATTTATACTCGAAGAAAGGGTATAATTCGGTTTTAAAAAAGTTTCTAATTGTGAGATTTTTTAATACCGCGAAATGGCCCTTAATAAAACGACATGTCGCTGAATTTACCAATGTGGCTCACAAAGGTAACAAGGTGGTTCATATCAACTGCTAAATTTTATGAACCCCATATGGTCTCTTCTCAATACGGCAGAGAGTTTTATGGGTTTCCGAACGCAGAAATTATACGGCTTGTACGTTGGGAGCCCTGAATGAAAGTGTAACGGCAGGTCGAGTTCAAAATTATTCGGGGACTGAAAAAGTTTTATAAAACCAAATGACAGCCTGCCTTCGAGTATAAACTTGAAATAAGACGTAATTTTCTAGTGAACGAGTGAAAGAATGAATAGATTTTCCATGAAATATAATTGAATTTTCAAGGGGCATCGAAAGTAAAAAAATTCATGCTACTTAAGTAGTCATTTTTTACGGAGTACTGTTTTAGATGCAGCTGGAAAGACGTTTGTTCGAAAAGCGACGTGCTGACATAACTGAATCATTATAGAATTATTCTGCACGATGATTGTCTTACAACCCTACTTAATTTATCTTTTCGAAATAAAAACGCATTTCGGAATTTCTTTTAAGATTTCTTGAGTTAGCCCACATGCTGTAGTCATAGAGGAGAGGGACATGGCCGTGCAAGCATGTCAGACCCAGGGGTACTCGTAGTCTAGTTCTGTGTGGGGCAAAGAGAGGGCGAAAAAGGGGGCAGGTGTCTGCCAGTGATTAATGCCTATGTTTCGGAGCTGTAATGTGACACGACAGGATGCTGGCGCGGACTCTTTGGGTTTACCTTGCTGAGGGGAGGCTTAAGGTCTGGAAAAATTACCTTCTGCGAGCAAAAAAGTGGGTTGGCTAGTCACATGGTAACCGTTTCTGTCCTTCCAAGTATCTGCTGGGGCAGGAACTTGGAGTGCTTCATTGGCAATTAATAAATGACTCAAAATGCTAGGCTTATGTCTACTCAGCGATGGTTGTCAATCAAGTGAGCTACAATTGCGCTCGTGATAAACCTTTGCATGTCTTGATTTAGCAAAGCAAGACAGCGCACTCGCATTAGCTTGGATGTGTGCCTTGTCGTTCGACCGAAATAGCTGATATACACGGAAAGGGTTTGAAAAAACAGCCTATCCCTACTTTCAAGGCAAAGAAGTAAAGTTCTCGAGTAAATCATTCCTATCTTGGCGGCTTGGTAGGCGACCGCAGTGGCAGAATTCAGGCAACCATGTACAGTACCTGTGCTAACTCAAGAAATGCCAAGGTCAAAATTATAGTGGAAACTGTAGCGTATTTTTGGTGTCGTTATTTGTGTTTATTTAGTTGAAATAAGGACGAAAAGACCATTTGCTGAAGCAAAGTTTGATACGGATGTGTATATTAAATAGAAAACTGGCCGAATTTAGGCAAAATCGAAGGATTCCTGATATTCAAGCAGTTTCCTACGCCATTAAAGCTTTCGGATCGAAATTCTTTGTTTAACCTTATTAATCTGTTTAAGAAGATTAATAAAAGGAAGAAATTTTTCAATAAACTTTCGTACCAAAAGAAAAAATTAAATTTCAATATCAAGAAAATCAGGGAAATGCAGATAAATTATGTCTTATTGTGTTCAGGAAATAACGTGCGATTATTCGTCTAAAAATTGTATTTTACAAATACGTAAAGTTTTATGTTTCAAAATACCGAAATAAAAAAGTTTATAAGTGTGATTGTTTTACCAGACCGAAAATGCGTATCGTAAACGAATACATATTGAGTTCGTGCGACATGCCGTCACTTTTCTCTATCACGCCAAACGATACCAATGTCTAAGCAATACTTATCCGAAGTTGAATCCCAGCGTATCCGAAAATTAGCTGCGGAGGGAATCCCGCGTGAGTCGTTAGCTAGCATTTGCAATATTAGGAAGGCCACTCTGTGGCGCTTTATTAATGATAAAACCGTTCCTATAAATAAGATAGGGGGACCCAAACGGTCCACAAGTAAGCAAGCCGACGACTTTATTCGTCGTACATTAAAAACGTTTCATTACAATTGTCAAGGATGCTTTCGGCTACAACGGCATAAGTCGGCGCCGAATGGATACTGTAATTTTGCACGACAATGCACCTGTCCACCGCTCTAAATAGGTACGAATTTGATGCCGCTTTCAAATATAATCTAACATTTTAGACAACAACCGACCTCTCCGCAATTGGCCTCCAAACCATTTTCATCCCGGCTAACAGTCCCGATTTGAATCCTATCGAAAATCTTTTTGAAATAGTCAAAAGAAATTGGCACAAAGCTTAGAAGATTCTTTCAATGCAGGTAAAATTGGATTTCATACTCAATAATTACATTTTACAATCCACCATAGATAACCTCGTCATGTCTATGTCTGACAGACTTTCTGCCGTTATTAATTCAAATGGACAATCAACAAAGTACTAATTTTTTGTATCTGTTTCTGTCCTTAATTAATTTTGACCTTTTATGCGCCCTCCTCCTTTATACGTCCTCATACGTAGCCTTTGTTAGCTTGGTTGTAATATAGGTGTTTCTCGAAAATGTGACTTCTGTCGAAAATTTTTTATTTTTATCTCAGTAAATAATATTTTCTTAACCAAACTTTGCTTTATTTCTTTTATTTTCCACTATCAGACTTTGGGAGCCGTCGTGTTTACCGATTCTGCGTTAAAGTCGTTAACCTGTGTTAATTCGTGACATTTCATGAGTTAGCACAGGTACTGTAGAAGTTAACTGATCAAATACCCTCAATAAGGAAATGTGGGGAATAGATCCCTCTTCTCAACTGTGGGTATGTCCTTTTTGGCAGATGCTTTTCTATATATCTCATGATAAAATTATCGGGATATAAATTTTCCACAATGTGGCTTATACAAAGGCCACCTCCTTCTCCTGCGTATGCGGAGGGCCTATTTATGCTGCTTGGTTGGTTAGATAGCGTACTTAGTCCTCATTTTTGATTCAGAGGGACAAGATTGTGAAGAATTGGATATTGCTCTGTCTACACTTTTTTGCGAAATACACTTCTACGAATCGTCTCATCAGACGGTCTACTAAGAACTTTCAGAAGAGAGAAGACATTCTCCATTTTCCTTTCACTCCCATACAAAAAGCTCACTCGCGTTTCAGATCAGCATTTCCTGTTTAGATTTATTTACCGCGTTTGATCATCCTAGACGATATTTTTATGGGACTGTTTATATTATAAATATGCCCTGACAATGAGCAGTTAAAGAAGAGATCATGAAATTTTATAGCGTTGTTAATTTCTGCGTAATTCGCAAACTCTGCGATGTTTTAAAATTATTTTGGGAAAACTGCAGCGCTTACCTAATAACCACTCGAATCAAAACAGAGGGAGACTGAACTTAAGCCCTTAAGTATAATTAAGTAAAGGGGTTTAAGAGGCGATAATAAAAAGCCTTACCTCTGTAATGCAGGTAGAGAATGTCATTAAGATGCGGAGTTTGATACAGCTTCTGTTCCTTGCATATTTTCTTGAGTACTTCTTTTGTCATTCTGAAAACAAAAATTCAACGCGTGTCAGTAGTAGGCAAACGGGAAAGAAAGCTGCTGGTTGATGACTTCCGAAAACGTCCAAAGGCTTATTATAATAGGCTGTCAGCTAGATAGCGAAAAAGCTCTCATAGAATATATTGCATATTTACATCACAATATTCAGCCAAAGTCCATGGCTTTTTCAGCCTTTTGATTTTCGATCATCGCTCAGTCTACCGACCTCCTTTGTCTCATATATTTATATGCGTATGCGGGTAATTAGCGCCAAAACCGATTAATCACTCTCCCCGTATACTTACTACCGTGTTAACATGACTGTTATCTATTCCCCTCCTATAAATACTGCGTGATGCCGTACGATACTCACCGACGATGAAAGCTTGTCTGCTTTTGAAACGTCAGGACGATACAATCATGGTTCCAGAGATCGCCTCTTTTTCTCATGTATATATATGAAGAAGAGAGAAGGCTCGTCGGAAAAATTGAGTTGTACTCGTGAATTTTCGAGCTGGTGATACCAACCCGTCGTCAGACGAAATAAACAGAGGAGAAAGTGAAAATGGTCAGACAAAATTGGTTGACGTGACAGGGCAGCCAC
>CACRXP010000090.1:307122-323458 GCA_902702965.1 Spirometra erinaceieuropaei | reverse complement strand
CGCAGCTTATCTTTAGCATAATCCTGAATTACTTAGTTGGCGGACATTACAGAGCAAGCAACAACCGACCTTTTGAGTCACTTGGAACTCCAATGCAATGCATGCTCGTGACAGAAGTAGTGGCCATATGGTTAATCAACTCGGTGATATTCTCCAAATATAGGATTCCACTCACTTAAGATCAGCGAATGTTCTCGTGATAAAAACACCAATAACGCAATACGCATTTAACTAAACAAAGTTATGTAACCAGAGGATAAACAAAAAGCAACACATTGCCCAGGCTTTCGGTAATGTGGACAAAGGGTAAACGAACTACTTCAGAAGTCTCTCGTTATTTTTTGCTTCAATCAATACGGTTATTCAAGCTGGAATTTTAGTGGTGTAACAACATGTAAACAGATCATCAACAGCAGCAAGGAATGGTGTTACGCTATTATATAGTAATTAAGCTTTATGAATTCAATTATTTTACATGTGTGTAGGTGCGGAATAGTTTAGAGAGATCAAATTCTAGATGTGCCATCTGACCTAGATGTTTTGTGTTAAAATAAGGGCCATTGTAGAAAGTAAATAGGGTTTTTGTTTGTTACTTTAACGCCTCTTTTTGTAGAAGAGTAAATTCTAAACCTAAGGAAAATTCGCATATGTATTTATTTCCTCACTGAATTGAGCGGGGTAGACAGGCTTCCTGTTTATTGACTTGGAAGCTTAGCCTGCATTTCTGCAAATGATAACCAGCAGTATCGAAAGGTTTCGGCTGTTGGGGATATAATCCGAACATTTTGCTTAGAAAGTTGTGATAATTTCAGCGCACAGAGCATCTTTTCCGCTGGCTTGGCCGAATGTTTAGTCCCCTTGTTTAATGCCACCTGTTGTATGCTAACATATGGGTTCACGCTTCCAATAACAACAATTTTGATGGCTGGTTCAAGGCATCTTTCCCATAAACCATACGTTTTAAAATCTCACAATGTAATTTTTGAGAATTGCAAGCCTGTTTTGTAAAAAAAATCAACTCGCTGATATGCAGTCTGGGACATATAATGTTCTTCTTTTGCGACGTTTTATTCCTCACAATATGTAACTACTATGCTGTCGACTGGAACCAAACGGTAGTCCTTAAGGTAAAGTTTACCATGCGTGCACCATTGCAAACACAAATTATACATTAATTTTCCGTATGAAGGCAGAATAATAGTGAAATCTGAAAACTGATTTTCTATCTATTTAAGTGAATACAATCGATTATGGAATAAATATCTTTGCACATGCATTAATTTTTAATTTTAAGGCAGCATGGTCTTTCATAAAGATTACCATTTATATCCACTTAAGGTTTTTCTGAAAGCACTGCCAGCAAATTCACATTCTTTTTAATCCAACATACAAATAATTACAATGTTTTGTCTGCATTATTTTATTTAATTTAATAAAAAAGGCGTTCGTAATAGTGTATTATGGCTTCCCTCAGCAGCAACGGAGAAAACGGAGAGGGAAATATAGAAATAAAATCAGATCAGTAAATGTTTAGGCTTAAGCGGTTAACGCGCGACATTAGCAACCTCGTAACGATTGTCGGTCTAGGTCAAGTCTAGGCCTAGTCAAGTTTCAAGGAAGGTCACTCAAAGTGCACGGCGTCGCGAATTTAATGTTTTCGATTAAGTGTTTCCTTTTTGTCAGAATATGCACAGATATTAAACTAAGTTGGGCATCTCTACCCCCAGGAAGGGTAAAAATTTTCTGAATAATCCAGCCTTTAGAGAAGAGCAGTGGAAGTAGTCTGCACCAGCAGTATAACCCATGGATAATTTAAGGAAGTTAGTAGAGGTTAGATCAAGTAACTAGATAAATTTAAAAGCAATTAGCGAAAAATCATTAAATAACGGCATGGTTTGATCGATAGCATATACTGTTGGCACACCTGTTCATAAAAATAACTCGAGTTCTCTTGGGTCAGGGAGTGATTTACTTTGACTACCCGACCTTCCGTTGTCCTTATGTTCACTCAACAACTCAAAGCTCTCTTTAGAACACATGAGTGAATACGAAGACATGAATTTGTGGCAAGAAATGTGGAAGAACGCCACAATAGGAGTGCAAAAACAAAATTAGCCTTGGTGGAACCTCGGGATGGTTTTTGCTGAATCCAAGCGATAACTACGTAAATCGTCGCCGTCCTCATGCAGAAATTTTTTCAGAAACCAAAAACAAGTTGGACCGGACCGCGAAGAGTGTCTAGTTTTTCGTGTGTTGGTCAACTGGAAGACGTAGAGTCAGGCTCGAAGCCTTCTTCCTAATATGGCTCTGCGGCATCCCAACTTTAATGAGTTTCGGGTGGCCCCTTTTGTCAGAAATAACGATCTGTTATGCAGGACTGGGTTATATGTAGCAAGTGTAGACGACCGTCCAACCTTGCCACTCATGCGCTGGTGCTCGACGCCAGTCGACATAGATATCCCTTGCACCGGGTCCATGCGGGTTAGGGAGAAAGTGTGGTAGATTCTGAGGAAGTCTGTCATCACCGTAAATTGATTTACGCATAATTCGCCGACCTGGGCCCTCGAGGCTGTGAAAATCATTATTTTTATTATGTCGACAACCGAATACAGTTGTACTACTACTGACACAACGGCCACTACTACTACTACTACTACTACTACTACTACTACTACTACTACTACTACTATTACTACTAATACTACTACTACTACTACTACTATTACTACTACTACTACTACTACTACTACTACTACTACTACTACTACTACTACTACCAACGATAGTAAAAATAATAATAGTATTTAAAGCCAGTATGCACGAATTGTCAAAGAAAGATAAAAGCATAGATCGGGCTAGCGGCGAAAATACTCCTGAGGAAGTAAGTATAAGTGATAGTATTTTCAAATAGTTTGGATTGTTCAGGAAAAATAAACTGCTGCCGCCAAATACAAAGGATCACTATCTGTGTTTTAGTTCAGTTCAAGGTATTTGAGAGAAATAGCCTTTGCCACCGAGCTCCCTAATTATCATATGCAGATCAGAATGGTCGAAAACTGTGTTTGAAATTTTCAATGTAAAATGGGAACAAACTTGGTTCCACACAAGTCATTTATTTAAAGGTTACGTAGCCACATAGTCCGATAACTGCTGCAGCATTTTTTTCAAGACGATGTCTAAATGCCTTCACAAACCGATACGCACAAATCGTTTCGGGAAGATTATTCCGTGGTTCTGTTACACACATTGAGAGAAAAATACCTTCTCACATTTAATATTTCTTGGGATTCACCTAGTTTGTAGGGCAGTCACAGAGTTTTGTTGTAGTAGCAGGTTAGACTGCTTCCTAACACAGGAGAGTGCAGTCAGTCCACGTATCATATGGAGGGTATACATAAAGTTCTGTTCATAATTGCCTATATCTCTGGGATAGAGGCTCAGGTCTGTTAGACGGGTCGCATATAGTCATGCCCACTGAACGCCGTGTAGTTTGGTGGCTCGCCTCTAAATCTGTGCATACGGCACCTGAAATGGATGTATTACTGTTGTTCATGAGAGAGGTACATAGGCTGATATGAAACTGGAACAAAATAAAGCTTGGTGTACAAGCATCTGTATCTAAAATTCATTCAAATCATTTGCTGGGCTAAACTAACGAAAGTTCTTGTGTATCTCCTGTATAAATCTTAATAGACCGTAGCGGACCTTTTACTGGGCGCATCTTCAGACCATAGTGTACTGAAGCTGTACTAATTAAAGTGTTAATGGGAAGTATAAGTCCTGTGCAAGGGAATATGAGGGACTTTGAGACAAGCGAGTCGATTAGATGAAGCATAATTCCACTGTCGTTTCTCACTACGTCCATCATGTGCTTCACAGGAGGCTGACAACAGGCAAAGTTCTTTTTAAATGAAATAGTTTATAGGTGGATTAGATTTGCACAACATCTGTCGCGCCCGTCTGAGCCCAGTAACGCGGCATAGGTAAAAAGACAGAAGGCGGCTGGCATCGCCGGGTCTGCTACTTGGCACTTCATTCCATATCCCCTGCTTCACACAACAACTAACCAGGATTTTAACCAACACCTAAAACTGGGTAGAAATTGGAGGATGACAAAGCCACTGCTCAACCACGAACAAAGCCTGTATACTCAGCGGGATCGCGAACGCATCTACCGGCAGATGCTCAGGTGTCAGAGAACTGCCAGCGCGAATTACCAGCCCACAAGGTTGAGATGCAGCCCCGCAGTTAGCCTAGATCATCATTCTTCAAAGGTCCGGTATAAAGTAACTCATCGGCTGAGAGAAACTACCAACAAAACATGCACACTCTTCATATGTGTGAGACGGCCAGAGGTCACGTTAAGAATGAGCCGTTGTAGTCTCACTCGTAGTCCATTAGTCCGCCACTCCCCACAAATCCACACAACTGGACAGTCTGCGTGGACTGACTTGATGTGTTGGTCGATAACCTTCGAAGCCACGACGCTCGGCGCATTGTTAATGTATCAGGCTGAAATCGCACATGCAGCAGACGAGCCAGAAAGCACACTTCCGACTTAAATTGGAGTTGTCGGTTGGTTGCTTGCGTTGTGTGGCGATGGACGATGCTGATTTATGGTGCCGATGGAGGACTACGCGATGGCGTGGTATATTCAGCAGTTGGTTACCGCAGATTTTCGTAAACGCGCATGTGACCTGATAGTCTCATGAGGCGGCCGAATATGCGGCAGGCAGTGATAATATTTGGGGGTGATGCGACCAGTGCATGTGGGTTTGCTAGTCTCTGTGCAATGGAACCGCACGTGACAGACCGGGCCGATGGATGGGATGAATGTACGAGGACAGTGTGGACAGGATAGGTCGGGAACCCCAGAGGCGGGTTCGGCGGTGATGGTGACGGGGAAACTGCTGGCCATGGCCGCAATGAGCGAAGGGGTATTTATTAGAGTTTTGGACTCATAGAAGTCTGTTCGCCAGTCCCCTTCCCTTAACCCCTGACTCATTCGACTTTGCGTCAACGTCTAGCAAAAATCCAGAACGCTCACTGGCCTGCGGTTGCCTGGACGGCTATGTCCGAATGCAGAAGGTGAGGCTGTGATGGACATCGATCGCAGTCAGAAAGACGCTGAGTAACCTATCTAAAATTTAGGCAAATTACAGATGACAAGTACACTGATTGTTTTTTTTTTCAAAATCACGTGTATTTATGCCTAACTGGCATTATTCTTTGTCTAGTTTTGGTTGGTATAACACGCCAATTTGGTATATTTACCTTTGTTGGCTACCTCGGTAGCATTCCTGTGCTCCGCTTTTCAGCATAATTAAGTCGTGCCGATGGGTCGGCGTTCGTACTTAACTTTTATGGGTTTCGCCAACGCCATTCGGCCTTGGGTTTCTACCAGCTATTTTGTTGGCTTGATTTCTAAACTTGGCGTTTTTGTGCAGGCGCTATATTTGAATTCGTTTAGTTTTTTAATTTTGGATTTCTCAAGTATTCACTTTTCCGGGTCGCATTAAAGGTTATGCACGGATCTATCTGAACTTATTCACGGGATTAGACGATATTTACAAAACTTTATCCCTTTTTACTGGTCCCTTTCCTATCCATTGACCCCACTGAAATAACCCCTACTTCCACCGCTCCCGTAAGACACGATGACCTATCCTCCACTTTCTGGATGGGGTCGCACGTTCCATTGCTGCCGTAAAATCTCGAGAACAGTGATGAAAACGCCCTTTGTATGCTATTATCTAGCATGAATTAAACGACATCCCTGGGGGTTTTTCCCAATAATCTCATTATTTCGTCTTTGAATCAGATAAACAACCAGCGCGCCTTTCGAATTCGGTTTCGAATTTTCGACCTCCGAGGGATTTGCCTTTTCTGGGATTTCTGCCTACTGGACGCATCGCGGGCCAATTTGGATAAGGAAATTGAAGCTTAATCAGCAATTCCTCTAACGATCCACACGGAACTCCGACAGAACTTCCTTTGGAACGACCATACTCCTTCGTATCAATTCTCTGCCAACAGCACCCCAGGACTCTCCTGATCGAAGAGCGGCTGAGTCGTTTGCTATTTGCTTCATATTGTTGGCTTGGTTAAAAAGCTTCTCATACACCTTTAAATACTTCGTGCCGTACCTAGAATACCTTGCATATCCTTCGAATTAATAATGGCAGTCGACAAAACACCATCAGGACAAATTGCAAAAAACTCGCCCCAAGTGGGATTCGAACCCAGGTCCCGTCGTGGGGTGAGCAGCGTGATCGCCACTACACTATCGGCGCACGGCGAAGGTACTGAAATAAATAAAGGAGTAAACATTATTCGTAGTACAAATGACTGCAACTCTTTATATATCGCTGTTAAGTCACCTCCCGCTAAACGAGCAAGGAGCCTAGTAAGTTGTATGGATATCCAATACGAAGACGAAGCCTGTACGACATGTTTCGGACTCCTTCAAAAATTTGCGGAAATGGAGAGGGAGATAAAGGGCCTTAAAGTGGAGATGGAGAAGCTGAGGAATCTCCCTCGCTATTCATCCAAAGAGAATGAAAGCGAGCGAACTTACGCAAACACGGCTTCCTCGGCTGTGTCGACGGAGGAGAAAGAAAATAGTAGGTCGCTAGAGCTTGATAGGAATGACACCCAGTGTCTTGTGAGAAAAAAGCGCGGTCAGACGCGATCTCAGCGAGCAAAAAGAAATCTCAGGGTACCTCAAAAAGGCATAGAGAGTCAGACGAGGGAACAAGAGTTGGCTACGCCGCACACGAAAATCGCGCCGCTGAAAACGAAAAATGATCAAAAGATCGTAGTAAACAGGCAGTCATGCGTTAGTCCTGCTGAATCAAACCTTCCTAAATCGGTGGAAGGTTGTAGCCGGGATGCACGCGATGAAGACTCTGTAGGTATGATTATACCACAAGGCCGTCTAGTTGATCGCAGTAAATGCATCGTTATAAAGGGCATGCCTGAGTCTGTTTCCGACGCTTCAAAGGACAGAATACAACATGACATAGAAATATTCCAGGAATATCTCAAATCGATCTTAATAAGAGACGAAAAAGTCACAGTATTAAAGGCTTTCAGGATGGGCAAAATTAAAGACTCAAAACAAGTTCCAGACCGACCGAGACCGTTAAAAATTGTCTTTGAGAATGACGAACAAGCACAGCTAATTTTAAGCAGGAAAGCTGCGCTTAAACACGCCCATCCATCAGTTTTTTTTCAGCGGGACTTTTCACCCGCGGAGCGAGAAAAATGGAGGGGGCTCAAATTGGAAGTCCTCAGGCGGTCGAGTCTGGGCGAGACAAATCTCCGAATAGTGGACGGAAAAATAATACGCGTCCAGAGGCCATTCCTCTGGAGAAAGCCCATAACTCTAACGGCTTAGGAGTGATGGAAAGCAGTTCATCCCGATCAGCTCCGACCGGCTTTTGCATTCAATCCCAAGAAATGGATAAACGCCTGTATGCCGGAGTTGCTCGTGCCGAATTGAGATTTTTGTATACCAATGCTCAAAGTCTCGTTTCGAAAATCGACGAACTCAAAGCGAGAGTACCGGAACAAATCCCCGACGTCATCGCCATAACGGAAACTTGGCTTAATGCCGAAATCATGGATGCTGAGATTTNGTCCCTTTCAAATGTTGTGGAACAGAAGGACCTGGGAGTCCTAATGACCTCCTCGCTGAAACCATCTTCACAGTGTCAAAGGGCAGCCAAAAGTGCGATAAGGGTGTTATTTGCGCTGAGGCGAGGATTTGTGCAGATCGACAAGGAGCTGTTCGGAAAAACCTATGGGGCATTCGTCCGGTCTCACTTAGAGTATGCAGTCCAGGCCTGGCGACCGTGGTTAAAGAAAGATTATCAAAGACTGGAAAGAGTACAGGCGATGGCTACGAAGATGGTCAAGAATCTTCATCATTTGCCTTACGAAACCAGGCTGACTGAACTAAATCTGTTTCCTCTAAATTACAGGCAACTGCGCGGCGATCTCATTCAAACCTACAGGATTGTCAGAAGCCGAGAGTGTGCCCTAGATTTTGATGAATTCTTTGAATTGGCCCGGACTGACCGTCTGCGTGGTCATCCGTTCAAACTGCAAAGGAAGCGGGCTCATTCGGACGTCCGACGGAACGCCTTCTCACACAGGGTCATCGGGGCATGGAATGGACTCCCTGATGCCGTCGTTATTTCCGAAAGTGTTAAATCCTTTAAGTGCAGACTAGACGCTCACTTGTTGAGAACCTACTGTACATACAATCATGATTATTTTAGCGGCGGCAGTTTGCGCCTGGCTCACACTTACCGCTAACTTCTTAACTTTTCGCATTTGCTGATGTAATTGATGACTTTATTTCTGTTTATCGACATGAATAGGGTGCTCAAGGGCGAAAGCCTCATTCGCTTAATAAACTGACTTAAACTGACTTGACTTAAACTGACTACGACATAAGCGAAGCAGATATTCATAAACGTTTACTGCTTAACTGGTTTGAGTTCCAAAAGGCATTTAAGATCCCGTATGTACACTGAAATAGCCACTTTTTCTTTAAGTATTCTTCTATCCAACGTTTGCTCACGAATCCACTAAAACTAGCTTTAGGGTCTTCAATGGGGTCATAAACATGACAGTCAACTGAACGTGTATTCTATTTAAGAACTTATTGGGCGTGCATTAATTAGTCCAGAATTTTGATATTTTTCTACTTCAAGCAAGGCAAACTCCCAGGAAATTCGAAAATTGTCCAAATTTTGGCGCCATAGCAAAGTTATTGGTGTACATTCGTCCGGAGGAAAGGGATGCAGTAAACGTTTAGGTCCAATTAGTTTTTCTAAATTTCCAGAGTGCCACAGGGTGTAAGATGATCAAAGCACTAAGTGATTCTCAATGTTTCTCTATGACTTTATTCGGCTAAAAAGACAAACTCCTTGTGCGAGATGCTCGCTTTTGATGGGACTAGTGGGACTAGAGGTGGGGGAGTGTTTAACAAAAAGGATAAACTCCTTAGCGTTTTGGGTGATTGCTGCTTCCAGATGTGAATTCGGTTCTCAAAGATAACGACTTCCGGTTGACCTATTGTGCGCGTAATGTGTCCCCATTTTCAGCAAATTCAAACGGTTTGGGATTGCCGATGCAGCGCCAAGAACGTTTGCATAGCCGAAATGAATTTGATCAAACTAAAACCTAGGTTTTTCTTGTACAACAGTTTTTACGCGCATGTTTCTGACGCCACGCGGCACACTCAAGCCTTCTTATTGACGATTTCTAACTTGGCGCTTTAGGCTTCCGCAATTAAAAAAAAAGGACGGGCACGAGAAAGGCTGCGGAGAAAGGGAGACTGCTTAAGGTATAATTGAAGACTGTATCGACTGTTCCACACTATAAACGTGATCGAACGGTGAGGCAAAAGATAAATATGGAATATGTGTGAGTTATCCTAGGTCTCTTTTGTGGTTGAGCAGTCAAGCATAGTTCATACCAGTCGTCTCTGACGGTAATTTTTTTGAAAATATTAATTCCGTGGAAAGTTTCGTTGATATGTCAGTAAACACGGAATTTCATGTCAGTGAATCTCGATATGAGTCAGTAACAGCAGATGTACTAGTCCAACCCAGTCGCCATCTATGTGCTCCAAGTCTTTGAACTTACTGCCAGGAACATGAAACTCGGAATAAAGGTGCTCCAGTGGCATATTCTGACTTCGCAGGCATCAGTTGTGTTGGTAGGGGTCGCGCAGCGTTGACATAATGAGTCAAATTAGTTAGTAACCTGCTGTATGCAGTTGTCAGACTAACTGACTACACCCACTTAACGGTCCGAAGTCAGTTCAATGTGTTTTCAATTATTTCTATCGCTTTTCCGAGCACTTTGGTTTTTAGGCCACCAAAAGCACTTGTCGCAGTCGAGATCATCGAACTTCTCTTACGAGACAAATATGATGAAATGGAGAATCGCTTCAGACATGTTCAAATCCTCCAACCCCTGAAGTTCCGTCTTAAGACGTACTTTACGTTTAACGGAACGACCTACGAGCAGCTGAAGGACACGTCAACGGGTTCGTCGATTTCGTGACTCATAGCTGAGACGATCTTACAGTTGTTGGAGTCGCTGGTTTTTCAACCCCACAGACCGAAATTCTGGGCTCAGTATGTTGGTGAGACCCCCACCGTCATCATACAGGATCAGTTACTGACATCCGCAGAACATCTCAGCGCTGTCTTCCCGAACATTCAATTAACGATGGAAGAGGAAGAAAACCAGGTGACCTTTCTGGATGCTCTCGTCTCTGCAAAGACTGTGGTGGCCTAAAACCCAAAGTGTTCAGGAAATCGACATGAACGACGCAAGTACTGAACTTCGATAGCAACCACCTGATCGTTCACAAATGCACTGCGTAAGGGCGCTATTTGGGCGCATTGAGGGTCATCGCAGTGAAACGAAAGACACGGTAGCTGAATTACAACATCTTCGACGGATACTGAGAGCTAATGGTTACCCGTGCAACTTTGTCGACCAGTGCGTACGCCCACGACACAGAGTCCAAGTCCAGTCGGCCCGACATTTTAGTAAGCCCTTCCATATGTGAAGAAAGTCTCGCAAGCCGTCAGTTGCCTTCCCACAGCACTTGAATTTAGGGCTTCACACAGGCCGGAAGTAACCCTCAGCTGCCGGATCATGATGTCTAAAGACTTACAGCCATGACTGGTGACGTCTGGAATCGTTTGCCGGATCTGCCGCGGTTGTGGACAGAGCAACTACGTCAAAGAAGCTAATATATTACTCCGGACAGAAATAGCCGAGCACGCGGCAGCAGCAGGGCGGAGGAAAGACGCTAACTCTCAGATAACGGCTCATTCGACGGGACTCGGCCACAATTTTGTGCTTAAAGAGGCTTAAATCCCCGGAAGGGGTGTCAGATGCGTGAGCAGCGAGCAGCTCGCATCATGATTCTCCGGCCCGCAATCCATGAAAATGTGCAAAAACATCCCGTTACCATATTCATTGCTGAGATTTCTCCGTGGGCAGGTGAATAAGTCATGTGCGGAGGGCGTGTGCAATCAACAATCCTAGTAACAGTGAGCCAAATGATCGAGTAGTCATCACGCCAACTTCCAACACGAATGATAAAATCGCAGCAATCAATAACCTGAACGAGAGCTGACAAGATATTATCGCATCAGTTACGGCCCCCAGCGGTGATCACAAGGACTGTTAACTATAGTACGCATGTGGTCCCATGGCAGTTACGTGATATAAAAACTGCACTTCATGTGCCTCCATTAACCCTATCTGCGAATGTCTCTGATGATTTGTCGGGGGAGAATCCGAAGCGTCAGGCTAATAAACTTCTTGTTCCAGTGTTCGCATCTTCTTTTATCTTCTTCTGCCACAAGCAAGTCAGTGTGATTCACCAGGAGTTATTAAAGCGTTCATCTTACCCAAATTGACTGCCGTCCGTTGGGAACCACACGCATACTGGGAATTATGGCGATTATCAGCCGTGCTTGAGGGGACGGCAATATGTAAGTAATCAACTGGCGAAGACAGCAGAGATCAACTGCTAAAACCTGTAGCACACCAGGTCAGTAGGGCAAGATTTCAATACCGGAACTCAAAGAGTGGCAGATCGTAAGTGGATAGCAGTCAATTGAAGGCGTCCGTCAGAGTTTAATGGATACAACATCTGATCGACATCAAATAATTAACTTGCTTGTCATGAAACGGTTCCCTGCCACTTTTGTCTCTCGTTCAAATTTGTTTTATTCCTGAACTGTGTCAAGGTCATTATTGAGAGAAGCCGCTGCATTCGTCATGAAAACTCTGCTCCTATTGCTTTCTGTTTTGATTTATGCGATTTTTAAATTTATTTTGCGGCTATATCCGGCGGAGTGGAGACAATTTATGCATGTTTAGAGGTCTGTAGACGAGTGGCATACCAAGGCTAAGTAGTAGATCGGTGGCTACGGATCACCATATCTAGCTGCTGCATAACTAAGGATCAAATACGGACGGTTGGTTTGTTTTAATCGGTATGCTCGGAGCTTCGATCCACTAGGAGAGTTGACGATGTATGTGTGTTCACGATAGCACGATCACAAATTGCAACTTAACAAGACAGACGAGTTGACCAAGCAAACCGTCAATTAATCAGTTATCCAAGGACGGACTGGTATCGACCCAAAAAGGACGAAATATAAGACGATTTATACTTCAAACGCTGACATGACCTGGGTCAACTGACAAGTCGATCTCCCACCTGCATTCTTTTCCCGGCGCAGCCTTCTCCAGGCCCACAACACTGGCCGCTGGCCGGATGAGACATTGCATCCAAGCGACTTTTTGCTGTTGCTGAATTCTGGCTGGGGATTCGACGGCCCAAACTTATAAAAAATTTCCTCCTTTTCTATATCGGTCTCTTCCTTTTTTGCATCTGCTTGATTGTCGTTATATGGAAATAAGGTCTTCTAACAAGGAAATCAAACACATAAATAGTCGGTGCATCCCATGGATTTCTGCTGTTTTGCTGATGTGCTGGCCAACAATTATATATTTCTTTAACCGCTGAGAGGGTGAGCTTTTTTCTACTGCAAAACTGTAGCAGAGACCATTGTTCATCCGTAAAACCTCGAATAACTAGGTTCGTGCCCCCATCGATTTAAATATTGGGGTCTTCATACGGCTTAGTTGGCATATTTAAGAAGGATTTCTTACGCCGGATCTGAGCATTATTGCTGTCTGCGTATTAACTATGCCCTCGAGGATTTCGTCAAACAGATCGGATGCTTGCACGACTGACACCACTTACTTTATTCTTGTCGTCAATTTGGGAACTCATGGCTCCGAACTCAGTCAGTCAGTATCAGTCAGTGTATTTGGAGTAAACGACAGAAGCCATGAAAACTCCATTTAGAGGGTACAGGTATAAAGTAAAATAGTTAAATTGCAAAACTTTTGCTTGCAGTGTTAGTAGAGAGAATTCATAAATCTAATAATGTAACATAAAGGTGAAAGGGGTATTATATTCGCAAAATAATTGCGAAAAACTTTGTTCACAGCATTCGGACTGTGAAAATTTCAATATGGGCTAAGTTTGATGCAAAAAATAGGATCTGTTGAAATCATGTTAGTAGTATATTTATAGTCATTTCAATAATCCGTTAGATCAGGCTTCGGCAGTTTGGGTTGCCTTTCAGCAGGTGAGTATCCAGTTGTCTCTTGAACACGTTCACGGTAGGGCAATTAACAACAAACTTCGGCAAAGAGTTCCATTGGCGAATGACCCTCTGTGAGAAAAAGGAGGAACGTTGATTTGTGTGGCACAGTTCCTTTTTAAGCTGGTAATCATGTCGTCTGAGATTGGACTTGGGTGCCATTTCAAAAAACGTTTCCCAGTCGACATCCAGATTAAGTCCTTTTACCAACTGGAACGTTGCTATGAGGTCACCTCTGTTCTGCCTGTAGTGGAGGGGATAGAGGTTCAAGGCCGTCAGGCGCTGCTCGTACGTGAAGTTTTTGAGGCCATGAACAGCCTTTGTAGCACGCCGTTGTACACCTTCAAGAATATCTATATCCTTCCGAAGCCACGGCCGCCAAGCCTGTACCGCATATTCCAGGTGCGGCCGCACAAATGTCCCGTATACTTTGCCAAAGACATCTTTATTCAAGTGAATAAACGTTCTGCGTATCGCGCTCATAACGGACATTGTCCGCACAGCGACTTTAGAACACTGCGTGCTGACGTTTAGATCGTCTTTAATGAATACACCGAGATCTTTTTGCACATCTACGGTTTTAAGTGGTTGATTGTCCAGGAGATACTGTCGTGGGGGTGCATTTGTTCTTCGCCTCGCTGATACTACGTGCATTACTGCACATTTTTTGACGTTGAATTTCATGCACCATTTCTCGCTCCATGCGTGCAAATTCGTTACGTCCTCTTGTAGCATCCTGACGTCATCTTCATCTTTTATCGTTCTCCAAAGTTTAAGGTCGTCTGCAAAGAGCGCTATGTCTGATTTCACCTCCCGTACCAGGTCATTTACATAGATAATGAATAGGAGCGGCCCAAGAACTGACCCCTGTGGGACTCCACTCGTAACAGATGCCCATTCTGAGCAGTAGCCGCCCGCAGTGACTTTTTGTCGCCGTCCGTTTAGGAAATCTTGAATCCAGTTCAAAAGATTTCCTCTTATCCCTACTTCTGATAACTTTTGAATGAGGTGCTTATGTGGGACGCAACCGAACGCCTTGCTGAAGTCAAAGTAAATGACACCAACTGGATATCCTTTATCCATGCCTTTGACCAACGGTCGAGTGACGAAAGCAGATTTGTGAGGCAGGACCTCTTTTCGCAGAAGCCATGTTGAACTGAGGCGATGTGACAGCGGAATGTATCGAGTGATGTAATTGATTTGTAACTATCTTCTCCATCAGTTTGCAGCAAATGCATGTCAAACTAACCGGCCGGTAGTTCGTGGGACATAGCCGTGATCCTCCCTTGTGGATAGGTACGACGTTTGCCAACTTCCATGTGTCAGGTAGTTTGCCAGCTTCCAGCGATTTTTGGAAGATTATAGAAAGTGGCTCTGCTAATTCTTCAGCTAGCTGACGCAGGAGTACACCTGGGATCTCATCTGGTCCAGGTGACTTGGCAGGATCCAGCTTATTTAGCTCTGCTAAAACTAACTGCGGAGTAAAAAATACTGTGCTTATAAGTGGTTGGTTGGCGGGCAGTGGAAGGGAACAGGACTGGAGGGGTGGTTCCGTGGTGTAGACACTTTGGAAGAACTCGGGAAGAAGCTCGGCTTTTTGAAAGCCATCGCTCACAATTCGGTTATTTTTGTCCTTTAAGGTTGCCAGATGGTCCCGGTTTTTCGTATTGCTCCTGATATATGAACTAATCAATCCTCTTGCTTTTTCGGGTTTAAATAACTCCGCTTTGGTTGTCGCATTGTGTTCCACCTAAAAAGCCTAGCTAGCTATTTAGAGTTTCATTGGTTGCTCTGAGTTTCAGCATGTGTGACTCGTGAGATGGAATGACGCAATTGAATACCAATTGCTGAGGTCCTGATTGACCTCAATGAACTATAAGACACAAAATCTACCCTTGGGTCCTCGTACGGTAACCAAGCGATTCAGCCCCTCATATCCTTCTCACTTATCTTTGATCATCTGAACCTTCGCATCGGGTAAGTAGTCTCAGAAGAGCGTGGTTATGAGTACTCTCCGTATTACAAGTGGTCTTGCACTAAGTTCCGCAGGTCAGGGTAGGGGTTGGGATTTGCGTTGTGGCTAGAGTCCCAGTTGGGCTTTAAGTGGCTGGTGCTAGAGTTAGGGTCAAAGGCAGGAGACAGACATAGGTGCCTACACGGAAACTAGCGCAAGGCTACGCGTAGTGCCGGGGGAGGGGGATTTGGTACTTACACCAGTCGTCAACCATGGGGTTTCCGAGTCAAGTGAATTTATGAAACACTCTCTTGGATATCCGTCCCGTCTGCTTGACCTGGAAAAACAGCCACATAATTCTCCATTTCGGAGACGGCTAGAATTTTTTGCGTAGGGTTGCAAGGCACCTGCATCGACGCGGCATCTGAGGGATACATTTTTGCCAAAGTTAAGGCCAGAGATTATAGTTGTTAACTTGAGAGGTTTGGACAAGTCACCGAAAACTACTTACCAACTAGCAGACCGTCCAAACAGGTAGATTTGTTACACATTTACAGAGTCTCTGCTGAGGGAAAAACCAAACGGAATTCCCAGGATTTTCCTGTTTGAGGTTTAACGCTCGTTTTATTTGTTTAGCACCACTTGATTGGTACGCGGCGACTCACCTACATGGTCAGGTTGCAGGTGGGAGAGGAGAGTAGGCGTCTCATTGTCTCCACCTCTGGGAGAGCAGATTGTCAAGATAGGTCAGAGGCCGTCTGCGGTGCTCCCCTGAGTTCTTATCCCTTCTGTGAGTATGCGTTTAAAAAAATAAAAATAACAGACACGGGACAAAGATGAGACCCTCAGCTCTTAAATCACCAGCCTTGTGAGCCGAGACGGCTTGCCCAACGCCGGTGTTTTTTGTACCCACTGGAAGGTGCCGGTCCGCCCAGCATTCTACGCCTAACAAGGGCGTTTCATGTTTTTTTAATCCTACTCTAGGCAGTAACACACGCAGACCGTGGCATAGGGTGCATCCAATAGCTGAGAGAATTGCAAATGACTTCGGGTGGGTTTTAATTGCACACTTCCGGTTCGGTCCTTTCGCTCCTAGGGTTGGCGTACTGGATCGCCAATTACGAGGATAAGCCGGAAATGACCCATCCCGTCCCCCCCC
>CACRXP010000090.1:277615-305883 GCA_902702965.1 Spirometra erinaceieuropaei | reverse complement strand
AAAGAGTCATCGACAGGGCTGGGGTCAGGGAAAGATAAATAAGTGTCCAGCCCGAGGCAGAGAAGGAGAGACGGTGGGAGAGTGAAAGACGTGGGAGGTGGCGAAGTCCGTTTAGCAGAAAGGAACCTGAGGACAGACGTGAGACTCTGTCATGCATAATGTCAATACGGAAGAGTTTAAACCTTAGCTGAAACGATAGAATGAGGACACTTGGCAACGCATGCATGTGTTGCATCTAGTTCCGAAATCAAGGACAAATGTCCCAACAACGCTTCTCGGTCATCAATATCTGCCAGATTATTTCGTTTTCATGAGAAGTGCAGGAAAAAGGGTTTGTGTGCATCGTACGTTGAGAGAGACGTCCGAAGTTGTTCATTTCAGTAGGATATGGGCGGATGGGGATCCTGTAAACTATTTTTTTCTCCTTTTGACGGTAAATTCCATAAGCATATCAGGTTTTGATGAACAAGTTAAAACTTGAATGTATGCCAGGAAGCTTAGCTAGGTTGGACTTCAGTCGAGCGACACAATACGGGAAAAGTGCATTTTTTTGAAAACACTTGCTTATTCTACCTACACGTTCAGATCCCGGTAGAGGCAACTTGTTTTAATAGTCCCCAAACATATAAGTGGATGTTTATCTAACTTAAAATAGTCAGATTAAGGTGACGCGGTCCTTCTGTTGACGCCATGCAGTCAAAGTAGTTGATCTGGACGACTTCAACCAACTTACCAATCCTCTGGTCTGCTTTAGGTTAAAGAAGTATTTGGTAGACGCAAAATGAGCACATTTCTTGACAAATTTACCCCAGGACACTGAAATAAACCGTTGTGATTTAAACGGTGTTGTTAATTTCAGTAGGCTATTGAGGGGGGGGGCGATATCATAAACTAATCTTTTTTGCTGAACATAAACTGCAATAGTAATGCAGGTTAACATTCGAATATATGACAGAAAGCTTATCTAAGTTGAAATTTAATCAAGCGACATAATTCTAGACGAGAAGTGTTTAGATAGGAACGCTTAGCTATTCCCACCACACGTTCACATTCCAGTAGAAACTGCTTCTTTTAACAGTTGTCATGTATATCAGTGAGTATTCATCTAACTTCAAACAGGCAGGTGAAGATGATTCAGTCATTCTGTTAACGTCATTCAATCAAAGTATTTGATCTGGACGACTTCAACTGCCTTGTGAATCATTTGGTCTGCTTTACGTTAAAGAAGTATTTTGGTAGACCCGAAGTAAGCTCATTTGTTGACAAATTTACCGCTGGTCACTGAAACAAGTTGTTCTGATTTAAACCTGAAACCAGGTGATAGGTTATCATGGGTGAGAGAGGCGATGATGCGTCTGGTGAGAATAGACCTTTAAGAGATTCAGTGAGCTCGACAAATTGCTCGTTGAAGAATGAGTGTTCTCAGTTGGTCTTCCTTGCTGCGTTAAGGAGGAATTAAACTCCACCGTATAACCTGCATCATGCGGAACTTGCTGCCGTTTGGAATGAGTGGAGGAAAGATGGTTTCACCTATGCAGGGTGGACATGAAAGTTAGACCGTGCACTAACAAATGAGGGCTCCCCAGCATAGAAGATGAATGTGAAAAAGTCCGATTTAAACAACAGTCATGCTTCGTCAACGTCTATGCAAAACTACGACGAACTTGCCTCCCATCAAGTTCTTTTTTCGGGGAGGACCACTGTAGCTGGCAAGCGATGTCTGGTGGCACGCATTTGTCGGAACGCTCATGGAATCGCAGACCGCAATTCCTCATCGATGAGACTCAATTCCACCAGAATAGTCGACTCTTAAAAATGCGGGTGTTATCTCAGGGACGACATGCAGCCCCCAGTCAACTCATAACCAGCGAATGCCTGGACGGAGGTGACTCACGTCTGCGCCCAAGAGTTACAAGTTTATATACACTGAGGGCGACTCTACGGGCCCCGTGACCAGCATCCTTTAGCAGCAGTGGCGGTCCTGCGATGCCATCTCAGAATCTGCCTGTGTATTCGATTGCTTACAACTTCCGACCTCTCGTTTCTCTTATCCGTCCATGTTATTAGTAAGTAGACCAAAAATGTTGCCAAATGAAATTTACAGTTCGTATTTCGGCTGGCTGCGCTTAATTCGCACACTCACGAAGCATTTTGAATAGCTTAAAAGGGACCAAAAAATGGAAAAAACGAGTGCTTATTATGATGCCTTAGAGCAAAAAGAAAATTTCACCTTAAAGTGAGCCAGAGGGTTAAAAAAGTGGACAACTTCTAGCTACTTAAATGTCAAACACCATCTGCCGTGGTTATTCTAATCCGATAGGCTTACCGAGGATAGCTGGGCGATAATCTGTAAACTTACAGTCAAAAATACGAATTAATGTTCTTCTTCTGTCTGGCATCCTCTTTACATTGACTGCACCCTTTTAAAGTGGTGTCTTTTTCGGCTTAGCCCTCCTGTGTGACTTGATCTTGTGTCGATTTTAGTGTCAAACAAGTCTCAGAATCGTGTTTTAAATTCCTGGGACACTGAGATCACTCACTCATGTGAAAATCTGTCAGGGTTTAACTTTACATCGAAAGCGCAATTATTTGAAATATTTCTCTCCTAAAAGCGAGTTGGCAAAATAAAAGCTCATTGCATATTCGAGTGTGATCCTAAGGTTTCCGGATAGGGTACAGGGTTTTGTCTTCTAAATACACGCAAACATTGACTCTTGTCTATCAGGTCTCCTCTTAGCACATTGGCATATTCAGGAGTGTATGTACTTTCCTAGAACCAGGTACTTCTAATCGGTAAACATATACTGGCAGAATAGCACTACAAAATTACAACGGAGAATTGAATAGCCATTTTTGGTTTATTAGCCGTCGTCAGCCAGTCACACCCAACCAAGAAGTGTGAAGGTGCTCGATCCAGCGACCGGTTGGTTAGAAGTATATCATCTCTAAGTACTGAGCCTTAAGGAACAATGGGTGGGTGGGTTCCGTATAAAAAAACGATCGGTGAGCGTCCCTATACCATTATATATGTTTTATTTTGGAATGATTATTAAAATTATTTCAGCAAAACTGGCCTCCATTTACAGTGACTAAATTGGGCATAAAAACTGTTAACGCCAGAAGGCCACAAGCGGTATTTAATGGCCGAAACTATAACTATTGTCATCGTGAAAAGTTACGAAATTCATGTTAGATTTAACTTCCTTAAAATTCGTGCTAATTCAGCGTGCAGATGACCGTATTACTGTTGTTCAGATAAAAAAAAGAGAGGGAAAATCAGCATGTAGGGAGTAAAATAACCCAACAGATGCACACACACACAAGAGAGTTCCCATGTGAATGGAGAGCAGAATAAATGGCGGCTTAATTTCAAAAGCTCGCGAGTAGGTTGTTTAGGTGAAAAACAGTATTTAGCATGAGGAAATGAGACTGCAATGGTTTAAAAAAGAATGTAGGCCCACCATCAGAATGAGTCACTTCGATCGTTCGTATCCGAGTCCTGCTTGCTACAACTGCATCTTCAACGCCAATTATTGACTCGATAATTACTTAGCTCTTTTTTCTGTCACTGGGATCAATGTTCGTTTCCTGTGCTCACCTTTTGGTCACTTACTCAGCCCAAACAAAACCTCAGCACCGGAACTGGAAAGGAGGGGGACGTTGCACTTGTTAATTGACGACGGGCGAACAAGATTCTTCTCCCACCGACCATAACTGGCATTTCTACCCTTGGTTAATGACTTGTGTAATTTGCAGCAGCAAGGTTCGAAAATCGAAAGGCAGGTCACTGATATGTGCGGATTTCTGGATGTCCCACGAGACATGTGGTTCAGATTATAAACAGAGGCTAGTCGATGTCGTTTGTGCACACATCCGCTACGTGTTCAGGGTGAGCATTTACAAAAAGTACTTTCTCGCCTGGTCAGTCGAGTCTGGACACATAAAGGCCACACTGGTTGAGGTTTCGTGCGCTTCCTATGGTTATACAACAGATCTGATTGTTCGTTTATCGTGTTGAAGGGCATCGGACACTTGTTGTGCAAAACTGAACCAGCTTGCGCAAGTCTTAGAGGTGGGTCAGATGACTTCTCGCGCATTAACGGCGTGATCACACCCAAATTAGCGTCAGTAACCAGATTCTGAACTTGCATTGACGTCGTGTGGTGGTTTTGTAGGTGAATCTCAGACGGTTTGGCCACGTGATCGACGTATCTCTTGACGTATATGCACAAAGATGAGGTGATCTGTTTTATCCGCTACTGTGACCGAAAATAACAGCATAGGTCGCAACAGGAAAGTGCAAATATAGGACCTTGGGAAATAGAACTAGTCCCTGGCCAGTCACTTTACTCTCACGTGGGAATTGCCGTTTTCAACGAGGCAGAAGGTTTGGTAACGTTATAAAGAAGCGCCCCGCTTAACTGACGGGAGACCGTGGATCATGTCGTATGGGCTTTTACAAATGTTTTAACAGGTATTACATTTAAACCGTCATACTCGGCAACACAAACATCACATATACTTAGGCAAAATCGTCACATTTAGTGTATGACCTGGCTGAAACGATAAAAATACTGTTTTGTTGTTCTCCCCAAAGGCTTCATATGCGAGAAGCATTTCGTTTTGTTTTAATTTGAAGGAAATGCTGTCAGAAGTCAACGTTTACTTAAGGAAGCTTAAGACAAACATGCTCTCTCTGGAAGTGTATGCAGAAAAGGGTCGAATGCACCACAAGCGCTGATTCTGACGCAGAAGATAGCGAATATTTAGGACAGCCGAGAAAATTGAAAATGAAAAAACCGCAAATTTAATCGATTACGACGCATGTCACACATTTAATGGAATGTCAGAAGTACCAAGAGTTGATGGACCCATTGTTGGCAAACATTTACATGCATTGAAAATAGTAAAACAACAACGGGGTGGGTGTCGTATGAATCGACTGGAAAAAAAGCAAGAAAAACACAAAATACAGGTATAATATTGACTTAAAGATACTCAATTTTGCAACGCATCGTGGCTAAGAGCGAAAACTTGATCTGTCACGATACTCCTTAAGGTATAAATCTCTGGACGACGCCCAGCACACGGAGTATGAGCAGCTGGTGGCGCCATGAGTTGCTGATGTCATTTAAAGATGTTATTGCCGTGCAGTATCAAAATTTTTGGGTCAAACCATGCACACAAAAGCCAAAATATGACGGAAGACATGCCAAAGTAATTTTGTAACACGAAAATGATGGGTCCCACTCTGCACAACGAGGAAGACAAACTTTGGATTCACTTTATGGGGAAGTAATTTCCCATCCGCCATCTTCACCAGGCATTGTTCCATCGGATAATTATTTGTTTTTGTAGGTGTAACATTGTCTTGTTAAGCAGGGCTTCAGTTTCTATAAGCGGTCGATAATTGCGTCGATCAATGGGTTGTTTCCAAAGACCAGTAGTTTTTCTCCCATGGAATTTACTTTTTACTCAAAAGATGTGAAAAGGCTGTAAGCGCCAACGGAAAATACTCTGAATAAAATATGATATATAGTTACTTTAAAACAAATAAAAATGACATGTATTAACTTCCGTCCCATTAAAAAAGTGTCACTATTTGATGCAATGATCTGATGAAAATGTATGCTTGATTTAGCCATTAGGAGCACAGAAAATGCGAAGTACTAATGAAATATCTTTTTTCCGTAGTTTCTCTCCATTTTATTCTGTTTAATTTTGATACGTAAACAAATGATAAGTTATCCATGTAACTTTTTACTAAGCAGTTCGTCGGGATTAAGATAATAGGCAGTATTTCGGTGTCCGTTTCTGCATCATCAACTATTAATCAGCCTCGGTCTTTGGGAAAACTTGTGTAAAATAACTCGTCTATCATTTGTGATCTACAACCAGCTAATTAGCTTTCCTTGTGAAATTTCCGGCCGACGCTCGGATTGTTTGTAATACTACACTTTAATTGCCTTGCCAGCATCCTAATGAGTGTCCAAAACCCGGTTTATCTGTGCCAGGAAGGTTCACGCGAATTCGAGGATTTAGAGATGGGCGGCATGGCCTGCCGGTCAGAATGATGGGTGATAATGATGGTGATCGTCGCTGAAATCCGCCCTCAGAGCAATCTCGCGCTTCTGGCTTTTGAAGCCTATCGTCACCGGAAGTAATCCCATTTTGGGGGTAGGGATTTGGAGTCTGGGGCGGATGCGGACAGTGGAATTCTGTTCGGCAGACACCTCCACCCCACAAGCTCCTGTTGACGTCTCTCAGCCCCCCCCCCACTGTGCGTCCTCAGGACGGGACGATCACTGAGAGGCGCACATGCATGCACGCACTCACACCCCATGTCACCACACCAGCATTTAAAGGATGGACAAAAGTGAGCTCGCTAGACTAGTTTCTTCAGAACACCATGACGGTAAGTCCGGCTAGCAGCACTCTCCGACCACTTCGCGGAGGACTGATTTTTTTAACCTGACTAGAGCAACATTCCTACGTCACTCAAGCACATTATGCAAGACGTCGGCACGGTCGTGCTTTTATATACTCTCTATACCAGTTTTTGTGGAGCAAGAGATCAAAGTTGCCTTTTTTTAAAAACGTCTGAACGAAATTGACAACTGGGCTCATAGTTCTAGGTATAGGACTCGGCATGGTAATATTTAAAGTTTCGAGGAGGACACAAAGCTGTTTTCTCTTAAATGACCTTGAATCCCCTTGAAAGGCCCACAGCTTTGCATAATTGGAATTCTACAAGAGAATCGGAGAATAGCAGTGTTTACGTCTGAGAATCAGGGAAAATATTTTTGGTGCTAAAAGTACACTTACAAAACTTGGGAAATATCTGTCGAAGTCCTTGAATATGTATGCAGGCTTCAAGCAACTACACGTCCAGTGAAGTGAACGGGCTATGCTCTCTGACGTAACATTTTTGCTTCCATTATAGACAAAAAGGTTCAAAACTCTGGCCCTTGATCGTCAAATAAGAATATCTGATTTGTCTATAAAAGATAAAGTTTCACGCATTCACCTCATCCAGTGTTTAGAATATGTACGGACAGGTAGCCGATCTAAACAGCCGCAAAATCACTTGACGACGGCAGATACTGTCTCCCCTGAATTCACCCCTTCCTTAATTTTATGCAGCACTTTTTTGTTTTGCCTAGTTGCAGTTCGCAAAAAGCGACGTTTAGCTGAGAATTATTGCTCCCACCTCTCGGTGTCGAACAATGTTGTTGGTGGGATGAACAGTCTCACGGATTTTTCATATTCATATATTAATTCATATTCATATTAATCCTTACTCACCTAACCCAGAGAGTATCTATATAGACTTAATTTTTTACCGTCGTTTTTGCAGGAAAGGAGACTTTTATAAAGATTAATATTTCAACTAACAGAAAGGGTAGTTACCTTCCGGATTTCTAGATAAGACAAAATATACCTCGTAATATGCTGCTATAGAACGTGCTTGGAGCTGTCATGAAAAATCCACTAAAATTAAGTGACCTAAGTGTTCTGAATTCATTTTAGCCTGCATATTTCGTATCAACAACGTCTTACGACAAACGCACTCGTACCGGTCTTCTCTGGTGTGATTACTTAGCTTTGCATAAGATTAAAAGCCCCCTGGGGACTACATAGGTTATTCAAATAGGCATGCTTTCCAGTAGAAAAAAATATGTACCTCTTTGTATGGCATATCTTGCGCCTGAAATGCAACCTATGCACTTCAAAATGAAGTATATTAGCTCATCTTATTGCTAGCTGGTAAACGCCATAGTGCTTACTAGTATGGGCTGAGTTGGCATGTTCAGTATGCATATGAAATGAAGAGTGTATGGAGCCAATCTCCTCGGAAAATATTGCAGTATTTTGTTTTTTTCAGGCTTTTGGCCTCCAGCGTTATCAATGGTACTTATAAAGAAAAGATTAAATGTTTTTATGTTTGTGATAGAAAAAAACAGGCGTCTCCTATTTTACTAGAGCAGCTTTATATGTGCTTACATATATGTGCACATATCTTCATGATTATAAATAAGTAAAAATTTAGCATCACCAAAAAGACCATCGGGCATTCATCATGAATTCTCTGCCTTATTAAGACCTAGATTTTCCGTTGTTGTTATCCAACAATGAGCCTTTTTCAGGCACCTAAGTCGGTTAAAATCTGTTTTCTACATTTTAGCCGATTCTTCTATTGTCACTGTGTATCGTTGCTTCCCTGGGACATGAAAACTGTAAGTTAATATTTTTGCAAACTAATTATCCTTATTTTTTCGTCAAAAACGTCAAAAAGTCATTGTTTCCCCAACGGGCAGTGAAATTTGTTTGAACGAATTGAAGTTTATGAGACCGCAAGGAGGACGGCTATGGCCTATTTGTGTCGGTAAAATCCCCACATCGAGTAGGACAGGCCTAATGGTTGAAGTCGGGTCGGTCTTTTGTAGGGCATTTGAGTCAGATGGACTGGAGACTCAGGTCTGCTTACTCAAAGAGCGGCTGTTCACTGTATCCTTCATATCGGAGGAGCGGCTGACAAGGGTCGTGCAGACTGGAAGAGCAACCGCCTCAGGCTTACTTATCACATGTATCGATCCGTGGTTTGATTGGCCAATAGGGCCACTAACAAGACAGCATCGGCTGCTGTCCCAGTCTAGAGGCCCCTTGTGCGTCACATAGGGGCATATAGGCATCTGGCTTTCTGGCAAATAGTTTCAGAACGCAGCTCTAGCATTCAAAAGAAGCAGCAAGATTGGTGTTGGCCAATTCCAGAAGTGGCTCAAAAATATATTATGCTACTAATTTCTCAAATAAATTGGGTAATGACTTAGAGGGAGGAATAAGCCATTTTAAAATCATACCTCATTAGGAAAAAAAGTTGAAACATGGGACTGGACTTTTAGATAGAATTTACGTTTGGATTTTGACCGGTGAACCTAACGCCCACTGACTAGAGAATTCCAGTTTCAGTCTCAGCTCATATAAATTTGACGCTGAGTATGTCTGACTGACGATGGTTAAAAGTCCGAAATCGCCATACCAATTTCCGTTACCCTTGTTAGTACTCCCTCCGCGTATATTTCGGTAGCCCTTAACAGTTCCTTCCACCGGACTAGAAAACGCATGGTCAAGGGACACGATGAAGTCCATGGCTTGCCAGTTAATCCTATTTTTCATATACCGAGTACGGTGGGTATAAGATTTCTCCGTAGTCGATTGTTCCCTGCCTGTACCAACAGAACATTGTGTTGAATAATCTTTGCTTATATGTACATTATGGAATGGTCGCTCACCGGTAAGGTTACTGGCCATGTTCGTCCTGCAGGCTGTCGCAAAACGATCAGTGATGATGCAGGGAAGAGTACTGACGAAGACAAGAGTGGCTGGGATGGCAATTTTTGACTTATTAACCGGTAAGGATCGGGTGAACGACTCCAAAAAAATAAGAAAAAAAAACACACACGACCAACCAAAGGTGCCTCTCTTACGGGAAAAGGTGGTCAAAAGGGTTTTACCGTCGGGACCTATGTATGCATATAGGAATGGCAAAATAAGTATAGATAATTGGTAAATCCCTTTTTGGAGGGAAAAGTTTTAATGAATTGACATATATCAACCGAAATTAAGCAGGACAATTAGAGAAATGAACATTAAGTGTCTACAACGATCGCTTTTCAAATCTCTGAGCTGAGGTCATTGCAGATAAGGCACCAGGTCGTCTATAACAGACGAGGAAACACCAAACCAAAATAACCCTGTCGGACTAAAACATACTTAAGTAAATAAAGTAGGTATTTTTGTATGCCACAGATGCTTGGTTGCGTTTACCCGATCCTTACCCATTAGCCTTCGTCAGACAGCCATGCCCAGCCCCAAGTGTGCGTTATTTAGACACCAACTTGGATTATTTAATAATTGGGCGTTCATTGTTCCAACGTTTCGCAATCAAGCAATTGACTCGCTGTCTGGCGAGCTGCTATCGGGCATAATAACTATCGTGAGACGGCTGTTCGCCAATAGGGTTATCAAACAGGCTCGCCCCTGTCGCAACCGACTGGGTAATTAGCCAAAGCTTCGCTGTAGAGAATTGGACCTAATGTTCCTTGACCATGGAGTCCGGGTTCAAATCTCACCTTGTTTAGACCCCGAGTTACTTATGACTGACCATCCGAGCCGATCTAGTCATTGTCTGTCTTCTTCACTGTTTATATGTACATTTCTACGATTTCGCTGACTGAACGCGCCTTTTCAAACCCCCTATAGTTGACTACGATGCCTACGAGGAAGTGGACGATGATTTTGACGTCTCACCGCACCGTCGCGGTGGCGGTCATCCGGGAGGCTGGGGCGGACATGAACCAGATCATGACTACGGAAGATCACATTATCCTGACGAGGAACATCATGAAAGGAAGAAGGAGCATTCGCCCCTAGTACTACGTCCAGCGTCTGGCCATGCGCACAAATCCATGGGCCATCAAACACGTCCGGGAAGGCATTCCCACCTTCGCAGCCAACGAGCTAAGGACCCCCGCTACCGGGAGGGACTGAATGATCTGGCTGGGCTGATGTGAATATATCATGTTCTTGTCCAATTCGTGTATGCAGTGGCATCCTGTTCGAACTAATTCTTTAGTGTACAATCCAATAAATTTTCTTCAATTTTATAAGTTGACTGTTGTTTGGAAAAATGGAACGGCGTGACGAAACAGAACAAGCTATTAAATAGTGGGAGTTAAAGCTTTTATTTGGGGATCAGGTATATATATAAGTGAAGGAACACTCGCATAAAAATGAAAACAGGCGGAGTGAAATTCAGTTTATTCCGTTGACACCTACATCCAAATGACCAATAACGTCCTTACAACCAGCGACAAACGACCGATGGTGAGAATGAGGCAAGACAACTCGTAGGAGGATCAATGAGTGCGCACACAATTGTCACCCGTATAGGCTGTAAGTACTGCACGGACCAGCCTACATTTGCCTGATCTGGTACCTCGTCCCCTCAGACTCCTCGGAGGAGTGCTGACCTCTTCAATAGACGGCTTTAATTTCTACTAACATCATTAAATAGTGGCTAAAGACTGGAAAGTGGACTCATGATGTCCAAAGCGATAGAACAGCCAAATGTGAGTGGGACAAAAAGTGACAGCCCAGTTTAAAAGATCGGCCAAACCGAACGAGATATAAATAAAGAAGATGAAGATTCGTAGAGCGCAGGAACATTCTGCTTATTGTTTTGAACTTTCGAAGTCGTGCAGGAGTACGCCATCAGAGATAGTTGCAATGAGAGAACAGGCGGCAACTATAAACCAAGCTAACCAATTATCGATCGACGGCTCGGGACTAGACGTGACTGCGCAGGGCTCTGTACGCCGGCGCCAGGTCCATATATCGACTGACTGAGTTCTCATCCGAGGCCCAGGCTTCAATCAGTCCTCGGCCTGTTTTGTTTCCGATACGAGCGTTTGGCGGTTAAAGCCTGAGGAACAGTCTGGAATGGTGTATCGCATCCCGTGCCAAAACTGTTCTTGCGGCCACACAGTTCAGACTGGACGCATGCTCGGATCCCACATACACGAACATAAGCTGGCTGTGCGACGAGGAGACGCATTACCACAAAAGGCCGCCCACACCTACGAAATGAGTCATGATTTTAACCTCTCGGCCACCAAAATAATCGCCCATGCCTGAAACGGAACAGGCCAAGAATTGATTGAAGCCCGGGCCTCAGATGAGAACTTAGTCAATCGATCTGGAGCCGGTGTACAAAGTCCCGAGCAGTCACCTCCAGTCTTAAGTCACTGATTGATGATTAGCCAGCATGGCCTATATTTGCCGATTGTTCTGTTGTTGCTACTATCTCTGACGATGGACTCCCGCAAGAGTTCGAAAACGCAGAACAATAAACGGAATATTCCTGTGCTCGATTACCCTTCTTTACTTATACATGCAACTGGAACACTACCTTTCGCCTTCATTCAAAAATGAGATATTGCAGAGGAAAGTTAGAACTTAAAGTTTCCGGTGGGCAAATGCTCAATCGAAACAAATAGCCAGTCGGTGGTGTCATTCGGGCTCGGAATCCCTATAAGAGGAAAAATTAAATATGTTTGAAATGGTAAAGCAAAATTTAATGAGTTACAATTTCTAAAGCGAAGAAATTCTCGTTTCTTTTGGTCTAATTGTGTCTGTCGCATCCCATTCCAATGTCTGTTACGTAGGCTGATGTTTTTGGCTTTAAGGACGAGAGCGTTAATACAGATCGTTGACATCGGTTGGGGCCAAACCATGAGTTTAGCCTCTAGGCCGGTCAAACATCTGGCCAACTAATCGGAGCGATCTCTTTACCCAGTGTTCGCGAACCCAGAAGTCTGTTCGTATGCATACTGCGAATGGAATTGCTGTCTTAACGGGCTTTCCTTTAAAGAAGATGCCTGCCGTCCCTGACTAGTCGTAAGAACACGGACATAAAGTATATGAAAAAAACTAATAAAACTTTAGCTCTGTTAAGTAAACCAGCAGGAAAAGTCAAAACGGGTCAGGAAGGGCAAGGTCGGTAACAAACTCGGTCACTGGGGAGCGTCATTAACACCAGAACATACGTGGGTGATAATTGCACCACTCAGGTCAGTCGTCATTGCCATCCCAGTTATCCCCTCCCACTGCGTCGACCCCTACGGAAACTATAAACAGGGGACAGGGGGAAGGCAATCAGTTACTCAATTCCATCCGAACACCGGTAGGTGCAGAGCCTGGACGGATGATTTCTGCTGAGGAATTATCTAGCGAGGTCGAAACGCAAATGTCCACTGCAATTTGACGTAGATCCACAGTAAAACGCAGTGTGTGCAGTGCGGAACCACTTTGAGGATAATCTGCGAATAGCCTGTCTACATATGTTAACAGCCCCTTCTAACATCCAAATGATAAGCCGCACAATGTTATAAGCATGAGAACTTGAACTTTTAAGTCCTGCCTGACAATACCGTTAATTCACTGAAAATAAATTAAACATGTGTTCATATTGACCCAACTGTGAAAAACTCGGTGCCTCGGTGGGATTCGAACCCACGCAGTAAGGGGAAGGCTTTAGTACAGCCAACGCTCTAACCACCTGTGCTACGAGGCCCCGCCGGAAGACTCGAGTTTTAACACTGCGTGGGTTCGAATCCCACCGAGGCACCGAGTTTTCCACAGTTGGGTCAATACGAATTATTCAAAATCTGCCAAAACATCCATGAACATCTATGGAACACCTGTGCTGTCTTGTGGTGCCTTAGAGACCGCCGACGAATTAAACAACAAAGTCGACAGCAGACCAGCTGTACGACTTCGCCGACGTACTCGGATTTTCATGCATTACCATTCTAAGAGAAGTTGCGCAATCAGCAAAGATGCAAACACATGTGAGCCCTGTCAGACAGTGCTGCGATCTTAATATACATATACATACTCACTCAGGAATGGGCACACACCGGTCCATTGACTACCCGAATCAAACATGCTTCGTATGGGCGATAGGGGTCACGAACCGGCAACCACCTACCAGGCCAACGTCGGTGTGCGCCTATTCCTGATTGAATAGATGCTTAAGCTGCAGCGACAGAGAATGACAGGTGACGACACACTGATGAACTTCGGTCCGATGAAGTGCCTATGACCCATCTGATAGGCTACAGTGGTGGGCCAACTGCGCCAGGTGTGTCTGTGTGCATGTTTGTGGTTCTGGTCCCAGCTGCTGGTGGTCAGGGTTATGATTCGCTGAATTAAGGCAAAATAAGCCGAAGACGGTATTGTAAGAATCTATCCACATTTTTTGTCGTCCCCCTGACTGCTATATATATATATATATATATATATATATATATATATATATATATATATATATATATATATATATATATATATATATATATATCAGGTGGTACTGACAAAGACAAGGGAGACCGGAATGGCCATTTCTGGCTTATTAGCCGTCATCAGCCAGTCATACCCAACCCCAAGTGTGGATCACTTGAGATTCATAATATATATATATATATATATGACAGATGGACGACCACTGATCTGGTTACGGGGCATGTCCGTCCCACTGTGCTATGGGGCTCATACTCGCAGGCAGTCGCAAAGCGACTAGTATTAGATCTAAATGAGGTGATACTGACTAAGGCAAGGGAGACTGGAATGGCCATTTCTGGGTTATTATCCGTCATCAGCCAGTCGTAACCAACCCCAAGTGTGGACCACTTTACAATGACAAACTCCATGACCAAACATCCCGAGTTCGATTCTTAAGTGATCCACACTTGGGGCGGGGTACGTCTGGCTGATGACGGCTGATAAACCAGAAATGGCCACTCCGGTCTCCCTTGTCTTTGGCGGTAATGTCATTTTGCATATATATGTATATACTGCACATAGCAATGTTACTACCATGATTAAATTAACATTCATTTGCGGTCACTTGGCCGCTTCTTGACGAGAACAAAATTATTGAGAAGGAAGTATATGCTGCGGGGCGACATTTTAACCATTCCAACAATTTCTCCTGGTAAAGGATAATAACACAATCAAATTTTACGTCATCATACAGTTTTAAAGGATGTGTCGAGTGAGTATGCTTCGTTATTTTAACGCGAATAGTATGATAGCAGTGACGACCCTCGTAGACGTGAATCATTAAAAGGGACATATAACCTCACATCCTGCCAGTGGAGATGTGCGCTTCTAGGCAGTGTTTGCATAAATCTTCAACGGTATGCCAGTTTGCAAGTTGTACTTTGGCTAAGCAATTAAATGCATTGACAAATAACCGAGGTTTGGAAGCTCAGTCACACTTTCGTTGTCGGCCGAGACAGTGGGCATTCGGAAAAGTATCATCAAGAGGCGAGACTGTCGAACGTTCATTTAACCATCACATCGGGTGACAAACCGTTTACGCGGCCTATACCATTTCCCGACAATACTTAGACTCACGAGCCGGTCAGACAATGGACATAAATCTGCAAATCAAAACTTTTCACCACCAAGCATGACATAAGAATGAGCGACTGGAGAGATAAAGTGGTAGAGAAGAAAAAGAGTCCTTTCTTTTGGATAATTAAACGTTTCCGCGCAAGCAATGCTCGATCTGGTATGACATCACGCCTCCAACAGGCAACAGTCTATTTCATAACCTGTTGAATGCTACTGGTCAGCTACCTCAATCTGTTTAGGGTCGCAAAATAACCGACATATCCGCAGAATCGGGTGAAATTTGCGCGGTCCAATTACCACAATTTTCTAGTCCAACTGAACGCGAGATGGTGCTGTCACTAAGCGTGGCAACCGAATAGAACAAAAAAACATGACAACCTCATGGCATTTACGAATTAGGCAGTCAAATTCTAACGTAAATGCGGAAAAAGAACTGAATGTGAACGAATTAGAAAAAATATCGGTTGCAACTCACAAGCCCACTTGAATTGATAAGCAGCCCGTCGCTATGGTCTCGGAGTTTCGTGCCATGAACCGCAATATTTACCCCCCCCCTCCCTACCTCCCGACTGCATCACATGCTGGATCTAGCAAAATCGGAAATTGGTTCGCGTCACGTGGAATAAATGCACCAGCACATGTTTAGGCATAACGTATACAGTTTGGATGGGCTTTGCTCTTTGTATATCTATTAGGTCGACAATCCTTACTACCCGAAATCACTGCTGCACTTAAGTGACCTTAATCGAGCGTAAGAGGCCCAAATCTGAGAAGTTTCACTGAGAGAACGATTGACACAGGAGTGGTTATTTTGACCTATCTGTCGTCTTCGGCTGGTGACAGCCCAGTCCAGCGGTTTCAACTTCAATAATGACATTTTGAGGATCTCAGAAAGCCGAGATCAACCTATTGGCCTGAAAACTCCACCGCCGCGAGCGAAGACTCCCATCGTTTGCAAACGGAGTTGTCGCAGCGTCGGTGACTTGCGAGTGAATTAGTTTATAATGAGGCAGATTACCCACACCCGTCTTGCTCCGAAAGCAAGAAAATATAAAGACAACCGGGGCTGGGCTCGGACTCTGTGGCTGAGAAAACCAAACAACGCGCTGAAAAGGAGGCACGATTGCTGGAACAAGTGCCTTATTAGCCAGACGTTTCGGATTCTCAATCAAATTCATCATCAGAGACAGTGTCAGATAAGGGTAGTGGATTGCCCAGATGTAGCAGTATTTAGAGGATTTATTTGCTAGGCCGCTACATGCCTATCACAGTTGGCAGCTTCCGAGTCCATCACAGCTCGACTGGCCAGGTGGTGAAGTATGCCGTTGCTATGCGTCTCCATGCCGGTCAAGATTATCGGCCCCCACGCTCATCGCACGCCGCCGAGTGACTGACCATCGGATTTCGTCATCCATGTGGACTCTTGGGCGATTTGGCTCGCCAAAATTGACACCGTGGACAGTCGTTATTTTCACGGTCTCCTCACGGCTAAATACTTTGCCTAAGCTAAGTCGGCGCCGAATATGGAGGTGGGGAGGTCGTTGCGCTTGATGATTGAGTGAGGACCCGAAAACCATGACGCGAGCAGTTCGCTGCTCACACGTTTTTCGCCTCCAACAAGAATTTCTGCCTCGTCAAACTTGGATGTGCGGTTGGCTCCTGTCGAATGAGTCGACGTCGTTCCTGCTCACTGCTGCCGCGTGTTCAGCCAACCGCGTCTGTGGTATTCTTCCGGCTTCTTCGACATAGTTGCTTTGTTCAAGACTACGCCAGACCCGGTAAACAACTCCAGATGTTTCCTACCGTGGCAGTGGACCTTTCAGCTTCATGACCTTGCGCCTTATGGTTACCTCCGGCATGTGTGCAGTTCCGATTCCATGGGGCGTAAGAAGGCGACTGACCTCTTCCAAAACATTCTTCACGTACGGAACAGCTCGTCGAAATTCGGGGCCGGTTAAACTTTGTCTGTTGCCTCGTTCAGGCAGGCACTGGTTGCGCGGGTAGCCAATGACTCTTAGCACCTCTCAAAGGTATTGTACTCCAGAAACCTTGTCTTGCGGTTCACTGCAATGTGTCTCCCCCCGCTGGTATGGCGTCCTTATGCAACTGCGTCTGTGCCTGCTGCTATGGCTCAGTGCTTGCGTCGTGTTCGTCACCTGCATACAGACCTTAGTTTTTAAGTCACTGCGATAGGCATGTAGTGGCCTAGCAACTACATCCTATAAATACTACAACGTCTGAGCAATCCAGCAGCCTCATCTGACTCTGTCTCTGATGATGGGTTCGAGTGAGAAGATGAAACGTCAGGCTAATAAAGCTCTTGTTCCAGCGAAAGTGTCCCCAATCTCGACGACGCGTGCCACACATGTACTGGCCTCCACAGTATACACAGGCTACAAATATCACGCAGCGAGAGTGTCGTTGAGGCCACATTGAGGGGGAACGTTTGCAGCCTGACTCCCGCTTCTGAGAATGACGGCATTATACTGTCACTTGGCAACCTTTCAAGCCATGACTTATCCCGTCCCGTTGTAGTCGTCAAAATTATTATAGCGCGGAACGTGCTGATATATCGTCAGTATCAATTCCCCCGAGTTTCGGCCTAGCTCGCTCTCGTCTATCCCGCGGTCTGTCCATCGGCGAATGATGGTATCCGGCCCCGTTGCCGACGCGGCGCGTAGACTTTACTCTGAGACCTGCCACCGGTCACATGTTCGACAGAAGATATGGACAAGCACGGAGTCCGTGCAGCCAGAGACCATTACAACATTTCGCGTTGATCCAGCGTTAATAAAGTGCTTACCAATAGAAGGGAAGAGACGAGTCCCAGGAAGTAGTTTTAAAGAAGGAGACACGATCGCTGTGTCAAGAGCTTTATTATGTTGACGTTTTGGATTCCTGCTCGAACCCATTATCAGAGAAAATGGCAGACAGGGGTGGTTCATGCGCAACGAGGCTGCAGTTGCAGTCGCCATGCTACCGCATACCAATGATAATTCACGGTCCTCCCCCCCCCCTTAATCAGGGATTTTTGCACTTGGTTTGATGACTGTTTGATGGCCGACATTCGCGGTGGTTCATGCACAAGGGGCTGCAGTATTTATAGTCGGCCAGGCGGAGCGATTAGCCACGCGGGGAGCACCCAAGTGAACACTTTTCCCAACTCAAGGGTCGGTGGGTCACATGGTCCAGCAATCATCACACCAGCATCCAACGCACGTGATGAAATTGCAGCAATTAACGACACGAATGTTAGCCGTCAAACAGTTATCAGACGAATTGCAACGATCCCTGACGAAGGGAGAGCCGTGAATGTGCATAGGTATGCGGTAGTCTGGCGACTGTATCCTATAAATACTGCAGCCCCATGTTCATGAACCACCCGTATCTGCTTTTGTCTCTGATCATGGGTTCGAGCAGGAATCCGAAACGTCAGGCTAATCAAGCTCTTGTCCCAGCGATCGTGTCTCCTTCTTCAAAAACGCATACCCTTGTGGGGACAAATCTTGTTAGCCATGGATCGGCAGGTTTTTAGAAGAGTGAAGGACTTTGGCTGTCTACCCTAGTAGCACTTTTCGAATACTACTGATACTCTACGGATAAACCGCCCATCAATCAACGACGCAAGTTGGCCTGGATTATCGCCAAGCGCAGAAACTTACTCCTGCCAAGGATGTGCTAGGCAGAACTGCAACAGCGACAAGTTTGGAGACTAATCTCGGATAAGTTCGTGCAAGCTGACGCAAGACTCTCACTCGAACAATTTCCGGCTGGAGAAACCAACGACATTCTATAAAAACGTCCACTGTCCTTAGTAAAGATCTCCTCAAGTGATTTAAGATCAAGTTAAAAACTGTATCATATTAACTAAGCCTATCTTAATGATCCATGCCTGAAAGAGGAGAATATCTCAGTACAATAAAATCCCAGTAAACAGAATTTGTGGCTCACGTGTACAGACTGAAAAACGCCGCACACAAGGGTTTTTAGGCAATGCAAACGTGTTTCTTTGCTTTACGAGAAACACAATAGCCTTTTTTAAAAACACCAAGGGAAACGAAAAATTGACTTCCTGGACTATGTGCAGACTAGTTGGGAAACCCCTGAATCACCTAAGCAAGAACTTTTTTCAAAAACAAAACAACGTGCAGAAATCTCTTGGATGCTGTAACTCAAGCGCACTCATCCATCAGGTGTAGGATGGAGGTGGAAATGGCAGTCTCTCTGCCTTTCTCAGACGTCCTTATAGGCGGAAGAGCTGACAGCATCGTTCGAAGAAGTGTTTATCGAAAAGAAACCTGGTTTGGTCTATACACGAAATTTTGCAATTAGGTACCCCTTTAACAGAAAATTTATCAAGTCCCTTGTTTGACACAAAGAACTTGATAAATATGTTTTTTGATAAAGAAGTTAGAAGAATTCAAGACCTGCTTTGCGAAAACGGGTATCCTGACAGATTTTTAAAAGAGTCTTACCGAACAACCGGCAAAACTCACCACACGGACAACAGCAAAGAAAACTCTGTTCCTCCCTTTTCGACGAATGGACTCCTGAGAAAATGCCTTGAGTAAGCCGTTTCACGAACCTTCCCGGTAGCAAGAGTTCAGACATTGTTCTTTACCAGCCCCTTCTCACCCAGGGAAGGTAAGGATAAGTTGCCAACTTAGACCACTCCTATTTGCATTTAATCTTTTACTTGCTCTTGTGGAACAGATTATGCTGGTCGTAAGAGTCGGCGCCTATCCAGAAAGATTACGAGAACACCTGTCGGCGTGGCTACGGAAAAGTAAAATTAAAAGCGTACGCAGCCCAATCCTCGCAGACATGATTGATTCTAAGCGTCGTGTGGACTCCGAAGAAACCTTCCGTGTGATTTACACCGTCCCACCTAACTAGCCTAAGCAACTGGGGTAGTGCCTATTACTAACAGCTTAAGCAATTGCCATCGAGCTGTGGAGGCCGGTCCTGTGCGCACAGAAGTACCTCCTGCAAGATCTGCGTCTACCGTAGTCAAAGGTAGAATAACTGCATGCATTTCTTCGCGCCCAGTTCCCCCCTCCCCTCCACCCGTGACACAGTCCTTCCTAACCCCCACTGCCACAACTACCACCTACCTCCTCCTGCCCTCCTTATTCATACACCCGTTTTTATGATAAGACGAACGGTGGTGGATTCCTCATATCGTTGACACTTTTTTCTTCACTTTGACCGAACTTTGGAAAATTCGGTGTCTCGGTGGTATTTGCACTCAGGACAGCAAGGGGAAGCTTTAGTAAAGCCAACGCTCTAACCATCTGAGCCATGAGGCCCCACCGGACGACGCAAGTTTAATCACATTTGGGTCAAGTTTACCCGCCTGGAATTCACCAAATCTGATACAGTAAGCTGACTGCCCAAGCAGGGTTTCCTAAGTAATACATATAGAATCCACCAGATCACAACCAGGCTCACGTACTTCAGAGGTGTTTTGGCAAATTTCAAATAATTCACTTTGACCCAATTGTGAAGAACTCGGTGCCTCGGTGGGATTCGAACCCGCGACAGCAAGGGGAGGCTTTGTTAAGCCAAACCTCCGAGCTACGAGGTCCCTTTATATCTTGTGCCCATGTAAATGTACACGGCCGGACGAGAATGTATCAAAAGCACGCGTGTGCTCGCCAGATGGTCTTCTGAATTACACATTTTGCTTACATATTATTCCAGCATAGAACGGTCTCTGAACATTGTTTATTTTATGGAAACAGTAGCCAATCGGCTGCTATGCGCCCGCATGTACGCGGATGTGTATATATACATTCTCAGGGTGGGCTCGGTTATGAAACCATGAAGGTAAGTCTGTAAATGATTCCTGCTTCATATATGTCATAAGGTCTGAAATTTAACCGCACAAAGGTTCATACAGCAGGGTTGAAACGTTCTTTTGGTTTGAAAATTTAGGTTGCGGTATTACTTATCGTGCGGCATAATCTCACGATGTTTCAGTTAGGCTAGAATGACGCCTTTTGAACGGACTTCTTCTCAGTCGCCTGCGAAAGCTCTACTCTATAAGAAATGAGTACTTGAATAGTATAATTTCTTCGAGCGATTTCCACGCCTTGATAAATTCAAATATGCCTTAGTGAAAACGTGCATAAAGCCTTATTTTAAGTACTCATTTGGTAACACATTACGTCTACTTTAAATCTTATTCTTGAAGAAAAGGTATTTTTCGACTTAAAAAACTTTTCAATTCCTGAATAGTTCCGCAACCGATCTGGTGTTTAACTTAAATCTACGATTTTCAACTTACGAGTCGTATAATTTTCCTGCGAAGAAAAAGACATATATATATATATATGTTATCGAGAAGATGTCACGTAGGTCTCATAAACCTTGCAATGGATATGGTCCACTTGATATGATTAATAAGCAGCATTACTAAATATACAGATATAATGTTTTATGAATGGGCATTTTGCGATCTTAAACAATTTCACAATAAGAGCCTTCTTAAAACCATAAGGTGCTTTTTCTGTAAACAGCAAATTAAAGAGGACTTGATTTGCTGCTAAATAAGTATATGGAATAGTGTTTGTGCTTCTTTTCTAAAAAGTATTTTTTTAACCTTATAAGTCCATCGAAAATCTACGGGAAAAATCATACCCTTCAAATAGCCATTTTCAGGTGGTTGAAAATAAGCTCATTCGAAAACCGGCATCTGATTATGCTGCCTTTGAATTAAAATTCATTTGAGAATTTTGATCAGCTTCTCATGAGCTTACCTATCTACTGTAACTTTGCTTCATTATACCACCCACGGGCAATCCCAAAAGGGTTTCGATTAGTCAGACCGAAAAGAGAGAGCTTAATCGGTGTAAATATGTTGATGCACAATTATCTCCTTCCACATTCTTCCTGGAAAAGGATAGAACTTACATTCAGAACACGCTACCCGTATAGCTCCCAGAAGCAGGAACATAAGGAGATATTAACTCTACTTTTTAAGATATAGGATGACCATTTCTCTTTATTTTGCAGCAAGTTACGTCACAAAATGCCTACCGAAGCCTCTAGTTAAAAAACAACGGTTAAAAGAATAATAAGCGGATATCGCATTTTAGGATCTTCCAATTTAGAAACTTTCGTGGAAAAAAGGCGAAAGGTTTATACTTCAGTGCCCTCCATTCACTTCGTAGTTCCAAATTTAGTTTGTGTTTTGTCCTACAATTTGCACACTTTTTAAAGAACATGATTGCTATATTCTTTGGTTGTAGACTTTATGATGTTACTAAATAAAAGCTGAATCACACTTACTAGTGAAGTTAAATACCTTAAATTTATTTCATGCAGACAACAATTCTTCTCCTGCTATGCCTCACTGCTTCGCTGGGATGGGCACAGAGTGCGTTTCTCCATTCATTTTCATTGTTATTGCGCTCTTTTGTTATCGGATTCTTTTTTATCTGCCTGGCAACTTTCAATTTCCCAATTGGGAGGGAGAGAGAGCGTCTTTTGGAGGTGAAATTTAACAAAACGCACATATTTTCCACAGCATGAATGATTCCCATTTTCAGTTTGCGCTCACGTCCAGTAAAAATGATTAAAATTCATTACACAATTTAAGGATAGAAAAAAAATAGGACATAATCCTTGAAAAATGGATGAAGTCTTAGAACTATATTTGTTTTTTCATCCTGAATTTTTCGCCAAAAGGGCAGTTTTCTGTCAGTGTGAGCATGTTGGACTGCTCAGCGGGAGGTTTAGTTGCTCGAAATTGTCATTAGAGGTCGAAAAGACAGTCATTTACACGATGACCTTTATTTACTCACGATTCCCTCGATGTCGTCAACTGTCAAAGGTTGCTCCTTCGTGGAACCAGCTGGCGCATTTCTCTAGCTGAAAAGTGTGTCCAACAAGGTGTTATCCCTAGAAACGTTTCATCAGCGGACGGCAAGTCAAGCCCGGATCGCTCAGATAGCTGTATGCAGGTTTTACACTTCGGCGCATAGATAAACAAATCCTTTCAGGGGGGGGGCTTGCTTAATCTGAGGACGAACCTAAAGTAGAAACTTTTGTTTTTTAACTTCCTCAGAAATTAACTGATACCTTGGAGCGGATCAGTTTAAACCAAAGTCTATAGGAGTTAGCAGTTAATTTCTGAGGAAATTAAAAGCGGCAATTTCTAAACTGGAGTATCTATCAGAAAGTCCACGGGGGCCCACTGATGAGACGAACCCATTGCAGTCATGCAGTCAGCAGAATATGAAGGAAACGCGTGTCTGGGCTTTTAGCTAGTACGTGTGCTGTTAGTATGGTATCCTGCAGGTTAAAGTGCAAAGCTAGTTCTCTAGCAAGTCCACCAGCGGGGCACATGAAAAAATACGTCGAGTGAATAGGACGTGGCTATAAATATCCCCCGCGTTACAGTCGGTCTTGTTAGAGTTAATGTTAGGAGAGTTTGGGTTGAGATTTGGAGGGAAAACGTTGAGGTTAGGTCCGGCGTCATGGTCTTAATTATAACAGGAAAATAGGCAGCGCTCTTTGAACTTATCGGTTGTAGCATGAGGGGCATCTACATCCGTGTCCAACCCCTTGAGTGTTCGCATGTATGAGTAGGAGCTTGAAAATAACATTCATGTCGACCTCCTAGCCCCGAGTTTCCACGTGCACACTTATGATTCGTGTAAGTTTCTTGCAGATCGGTGCATCGAGCCCCACGAAAAGGCAGTGTACTCTCCTCCAAAGTGGCGAATATGCAACTTATCATAGTCTCTGCCATGTAGCTACCTGGCGTAAACTGACACGATTTACGTAGACATATTCGAAACACAAAATAATTATGAAGGCGAAATGGTGTGATTAAGGTAGATGTGCGAGTATCATTAAATACTTTGTTAGCCAATATATACATATATATATTACGCCTGTGAAGCAGGAGGATAAAACAGACAAATTTGCTTCAGGGTGGCAGCGGACATCGGGACAGCGATCCAGTCACACAGTCATCTGGGGCGGTCCGGCCTCGTATCCGGGATATAAGGGTCAGAGTCAAAGCAGCCGAGTGTCGCAGTATCGTCCACCCAGACCAGCCAACCCCCCAAGACTGCAGAGCCAGTCCAGTTATGAGCGCAGATCCTATGAACCCGCGCCGAGACGAGTGCAGTACGTTCCCCTACGCAGTCGACGAGCCAAGGATCCCCGCTACCGTGAGGGACTGCAGGATCTGGCTGGATTAATGTGAATATCCTCGCGTGTTACCTCTACCAATACTGTCTTTTGTTTCGAAAATTCAAAATGTAAACCTTTTCCCTTATTTATTAAATACATCCGCCTAAAAACACGTGTTCATAATGCGAAATGTTGAAGTGGAGTGTTCAGTAATACAACTAAATACCCCCCTCCCCAGAAGTTGCTCTGTGATGGTTAGTTTATCAGCCTAAATTCAATGCTCACATAACCAGGAGGGCATGGACGTGTAAATAATTTTTACGACTGAGGGTGAGGAGGGCCTCACTTACCGAATGTATGGGGTATTTTGTCGTTTTTCCCGTAGAATTGCTACGGCAAGTGAATAACTTCCAGAATAAGTGAATTAAAGTGCAGGTCAATCCGTATGAACTCAAAATAGGGGTTAGGCAGTCCAGCGTGAGATAAACGTGCCTAGCATTTCCGAGGAATTAAGAATGACCAAGGCGGAATGCAGTAGGTTTGGTAAGGAATGCCATCCAGCACTTCTGGACGAAAGGATAGATGAAATAATATTGAACTCGATGTTTTGCAAAGGCGCTTAAGTCCAGAAGAGTGCCCCCTAAACCGGCCACGTGGCAGATGCACTGGACCAACACGGGGGTCATATCGGATTCTGCTAGGCGTTATCGGAATGCACACCACAACGAATGAAAACATTTCGGAATGCAGCGGCGGAACCGGTTGCAGGCGGACGTCGTGCACATTGGGACCCATGTCGCCCCCTCCTCATTGTTGTTTTTGGTTGAAAACCTGGTCATTTGCTGTGTGGACCAGAGGGTGTGCAGTGGAGCGCCAAGGTGCGGGCTCGACCGTGTCATCCACCTGCGCCCTCGCCCGCCGCCGGTTTTCTTGACTCTGTCTTGACATAGGGTCCAGGTGGGGAAGGAGGAGAGTGTGGTAGATGCTGTGCAAGTCTACTATCACAATAAACGAATTCACGCACAAGTTACCTTCCCTGCTTCGCCACGCTGTGGAGCACACGGTGGAAAACGTCGGAAACAACGGTCGAACTGTCATACTGCGGACAGTGGAGGCAGATGAGGCGGATGTATGTCGGGTCCAGAAGATGTCTTACCTGACTGCATGTATGTGTTAAACGTTCAGGCCTCGCGTCTCTTCTGCACGGACTATAAATGCACATCATTCGCGCTTCTGAGACCTTGGAAGACGGAAGGTACCAACATCAGCGAAGTTTCGAATGATTTTGACAAGCGAATTTTATTTGCGGTGCAATTTGTGGACATCTGACTACATCTATCTGCCGCAAATAGTCTGCATACAGTGGTCAAGCGAATTCGTTGGGTAGCCTTTGATCGAACCACCCGTCAAGATCACGAATGAAATTCGGTTAATTATAATGCCGCAACTAGGTAAACATTTAAACACTAAATAAGTTTATCGGGCATGACGACGGTTGTGGGTATGACCAAGAGCCTGATCTGGTGTGCTTCAGTGTCCGCCTATATTTTGTACAAACGAAGGTTACCTAAGCCTGAAATTGACTTAATAATTAACCGTACGATTAAATTGCCATCACTCGCATCTAGCCAAGTCAGGGAAAATAAGAAAGGGAAGACTGCATATTTGGAATAGACACATTTACCGACAAAGGCCTCGTCAATGTTTTTTCGAAGGCTCGCTGGTCACGGGGGATGATTGTTAAATTCACTACGGGCGTCATGCACGTGACATCGATCACACAAGCCTCGTCCTACTCTTATTGTGATTCAGGGTTATGACTACAAGAAGGAGACTGGCAGTGAAACCGAAATCATTGACCGAGGCATACACTTATTTAAATAGGTGTGTCTCACAACGGTTTGCCTGACAAAAGGTCACAAAAAGGGATATATAGGGAGCGGTTTTTGAACTACAATGATGTCGAAATTGCCCGTATCGGGCTCAAGCTTAGAGTTAATGCCGAGGTTAGTGTTAGAAGTAGAGTTATCCTTAGGACTAGGAATGTCAGACTTGAATTACGGTTGGGATCTGGGGTTGAGGTTATGGTTGCGGTTAAAAAACTTCGGCTTGGGTTGGGGTTACGTTGGAGTTATCCTTAAATTGCTAACGGGTTAAGGGCAAGGGCTTCACGTTGCAGACATGGCCATGCTTGGCGTTAGGGTTGTAGCTAACAGCACTTTTTCCGGGTAGGTTACGTACCATAACCTTGCATTATAACGTTTTTCCCGAAGCCATTAATACATCCTTATGAGCCATTTCCATAAAGCAAATGTCTTTAAAACTAGTTTACATCCCAGGCACAACCCATCTAAGATTGGTGAGACTTCTGTTGGTTTTGCACTCCGTGATCCAGTAGCCCCGCGGTCGAGCTTACTCACATCTAACTGACAGGCCCATCCAGAGTGGTTTCTGCCCAGTTGCATCCGTTGCATTTGAATGTCAAATTTGGAAATATCACCTATCAAGGTTAAAATTAATGTCTGACGGCAAACTTGCGCTTTTAAGTCTGTAGTAGACAAAGTTCTCTGTAGATTAAAAACCCGCCGTGACTTCGAAGAGTCGGTAGAGCTTCGACATGTCTTCAGATGCAAAGTATTCTTGCGACGCATAAGTTGGATTGGCGTATGAATTGGGGCGCCAAGGTGCGGGCTCGGCCGCGCCATTCACTTGCTACTTCTCTCGTCTCCGGTCATCTTGACTCCGTCTCGACACCGATCCCAAGTGGAGGGAGAGGGGAGAGTGCAGTAGCTGCAGCGCAAGTCTACACTCATTATAAAGTTAGTCGCACGTAAGTCACCGTGTCTGCTTCACCTTCCTGTGGAGCATACGGTGGACATCGTCAAGTACGATGGTCGAACTGCCGTATGGTCAATGTTTCGATGAATTCCGTTGAAAGCAGAGCCGTGAGGCATAAATCCCCGATTGTAGAGCATCCACTGGGAGGGTTTCAATAAGCATACTGTCTTTACTTGCTGACTCTGTCTTTCCCGAACAACCAAGATGCTAGAAAAGCAAGTTCACACTGGGCATTCAAAGTGAACGTTGAATATCGACTAGCAACTCAGAACTCATGGAACCGCCTATCTTCTCATTTTTGAAACTCAACGACTAGCGAGCCTGCATTTGACATGGACTGAAGAGACCGTTTGACTGTACTGAAATCCGGTCGATTCTGTCGAATCATACCGACGTCTGTCGACTTTTCCGCAATATGAAAATCTGCTAAAATCATCCACATCCGTCACAAACAGCAACAGCAAATGATTCTGAATATGCCGATTAGAGAAAGCCCTACCTGAGTAGTCACGCTACTTGGAGAGAATCGATGGACTTCAAACCTCGGGATAAGTTGGACCGTAATCGCAACCCACTTGTGAAAAGCTCAACCAGGGCGTGGCAGTACTGGCCGAACTAAATCCTTGTTGGTTCTTCCAGGGGTTCTAATGTGCGCCAAATTGCGGGCTTTCATAACTGGAAAGTCAGCTAAAATCCCCTGTTTGATTATTTTTACGACGCGGATGTGGTATAAAATAACCAAATAGGATTTGCTCATAGGCCTGATTCAACAATCCGCCGGAAAGTTATGCAGCCAAAAGAACCTATCCCTAAGCAGGTGAAGTCGACCGTCGTCTACCCACTTCAATGCAACCAAGGGGTGTGAAAATACGCTGGCGAAACTGGCCGGCGGTTGCAAACGTGAATGCATGCGTAACGGTTGTCCGCGCAAAGGTTGGTGTCAGTGTCGGAGGTGACAACCCATGCTGCGCAGACAAGACACACATTTAACTTTGACGACACTGAGACTGTGGGACGAGGGGGTGATGACACATCAAAAGAGGTGTTAAAGCCTGGACGTCCACCGACTGCTCAGGACAGTGACGGCGTGCGAAGATCGGGGCGACTAATTATCGCCGCAGTCATTGCAGACGGGGGGCGACCGGGGTCACGGTGAAATGGAGGTTGGATTCAACCCCACAGTCAGCATTACCGGCCTGCGCGTTAAGAAAATTCCACCATAACATAACAGTGGTGTACAAGACTCGCCGGTCTCTGAATATGGGTAGACTAAAACACTAACCGAAACACTGAACCTCAAA
>CACRXP010000090.1:239046-274873 GCA_902702965.1 Spirometra erinaceieuropaei | reverse complement strand
ACATGTTCAATGGTTGTTCAAGTGAGCAACAGTATGAAGTCATAGTGAACTGCGGGTTGCTCAAAAACAAATTCGACAGTGTCCTATATGTATTCCAGTGGCGTCATAAATTGAGACACCGTTTACCAGTAGTAGTAGTAGTAGTAGTAGTAGTAGTAGTAGTAGTAGTAGTCGTCGTAGTAGTAGTAGTAGTAGTAGTAGTAGTAGTAGTAGTAGTAGTAGTAGTAGTAGTAGTAGTAGTAGTAGTAGTAGTAGTAGTAGTAGTAGTAGTAGTAGTAGTAGTAGTAGTAGTAGTAAAACAGAAATAGCCCCACGAAATTGAAGAAATGGAGCTCAGTCGAAAATAACCGACAACTATCTCTGAAGTTCATAACAAAGGTAGCAACATCTAGTAGCTTTTGCTTTTTGTCATTTAGCATAACACAAACTTTTTTGGCCTTGCACACAGCTACCGGCCCAACTTTGAACCGAGAAACTTTGCTGGTTGTTCAAGTCTATCGGAAGTAAGCTATAAAGCACAGGAAAGCTGCACTTAGCGGCAAACCAAAGTTTAAAATTGACGAAAACATGCAGACTCTTTTTCGTAATTGTGACCCGTGCTTGTGGTTCGCTGTGAACCTCTGAAAACATCACTGGCCGCGTGACTGGAATCCATGGAGTTCTGAAGGTGATTTTACATTAACTGTGCGGGTCCTTTTTAAAACAAGATGTTCCTCCTTGGGGTTAGTGTATGGTGAAAATGATTGGAGGTTTTTGACGTCCAGTAATTACGGTGGGAAACACGGAGAGAAGGACTAAGGAATTGTCTTTGACGTACGGAATTTCGGCAATAGAAACCAGTTCACCTCGCCTCTATTTCAGTACATGGATCAGCGTTGAGGTAGCAAACATGGCGTCGCCCTTCCTCGGAAAGGGTTTCAGGCAACAATGGGTCCTTGCTGTCAGGTGTGTGAGAATCGAATCACTCTCCTGTATGAAACCCCGACGCGTGGGTTTTGCAGAGCTCATAACGTCCGGCAAACCAACTGAGGACTATACTGACTGCCTTAGGCGGTAGGCAGGACGTACACAGGAGCAGTATGCGTTACTGCGCCTGACTGGAGGAGTCGGTACGAGAGGGTGAAGGGGACGTTGACGACGGTGGACACACAACACTCACCGGCGAGCATGTCAACGACTTGCATACTGTTCGAATGGAAAGATCATAAAAATAATTTGTTAAATTACATCCAGTTATTTAAGCAGCAAGGTGACGAGGACCGTACACATTCAAATTCGAACAAGTTCATAGTGCAAGGCAGAGCTCAGTGTTAGGAGGCGTAAACTCCGTAGCATGGAACTGTCGGCAAGGACAATGCCACATGCTCAGGGTTCATTCTTCGAAGAAGATACTGCCGTCATCCATTAGATCTCTCAATGTCGGACTGATATGTGAACTCTATTTGAGAGGAGTCCGTTCACTTCTGGCTCCTGATTCAAAGCTATAGCCTTGAGGATATGTAGCCAGATTTAAAATGCGCACCTAGATCGAGAAGCAATTATCAGGTGTCAACTTAGTGCTCATTCAATAGCCTATCGTTGCGTTTTTTAGAACCCAATTCACAATTTTGAAAAATTCCGAGGCGTCGGCGATATTCGCATAATCCAGTAAGTTTAATCCACTTGTTAAAGACTCTTCTATCCCTGCAGTCTTACCAGCTTGAGTATTCTGAAGCCTTTCCGCTCCTCCTCTGGGATGCAATCTCGCTTTGACCTTCGGTGATCTTTGAAAGTGCAAAGTTCGGAAAATTTATTTAAAAAGTAAAGTTGACTAACACGTGTTTTCGGTAATTCTTCGTCAGGTCAATACATGAAGGAGTGAAAATGTACAAAGACTCTCTTAACCCTCTCCCCCAACTCTAAGGACCAAAACCCACCGACCTCGTCATGCGGGCGGCGTGGGGAAGATGAGTGTTAATGACTTAATTGCCCTTGAGACACCTATAAACCTGTCATTTCTGTACATTTTCACTCCTTCGTGTAATTGTTTTGGCCTGACGAAGAATTACCGTAAGCACGTGTTTGCCAACTGGACTTTTTAAGCATAGCATGGGAATATTTGCGGAACTTAGACAATCCAAATATCTCTCGGTGGTGAAAGAACTCAATGGATTCCTCAAGATTAAAACCAGACTTGCGGCGGCACATGGGACGAGCAAATTTTTATCTGGATGTATTGAACGAGTGAATATCCCAAATACTACTGGAAAACATTACGGAGAACTCATATCGCCGCAACTTCTCCTGCACTAAAACGACATGCAGAAATCCACCTTGAGGCAGTTAATGCCGGAGTGAATATCCCAAATACTACTGGAAAAAATTATCGAAATCCAATACAAACACCGACTGAAAATGAGCCTGAAAGTAATTTGTATAAATTTACAATGACGACCGAGGAAAGACTAATTTGACAGACAAACTTGTGATTTCAAACCTTAGGGTAGATTATGCGGATAATTGGAAACCACATGTGGGAAGCCGAACACCCACAGTCAGTGCACTGCACCTCAATAGGGAGAGCTTTGGCCGTACCACCGACTGCTTTTTTCAATGATTCGAGTGTATCCGAAACCGCGGTTGTTTCTCAACTAAGTATTTAGCCAACATCACCTGCTTGACGATTCAAACAATGCAGAATTCCCGCCAAAGAAGCAGATATTAGTGTGGTGAAATAAACTTTGTAAGTGCAGTAAACTTGCCGGTTTTTTCATTGTCTAATGAGGTAACAACCCACGACAAATTATGCAAAAATCGGAAGAAACAGAAACTCTGGTACATACAATGGAGACAGGAATTTCGTCAAGCCTTCCCAGTAGGCACAGTTTCCTGACTTTATGTGTTCCACGGTTTTCTTACGTGCATTCTGTAGAAACACCCATTTCCTATTCATAAGGTTTTATTTAGACGAAAATGATGTTCTCAAATTCGCGTTAGAATGGCATATTTGTAAAAGAAGGGGTCGCTCCGTTATCTCCTTGAGAATATCATTCAGTCGAGCATATCTACATCTACGGATTTATTTTAGCTTTTCACGTGAAATTGACTACAAGGTATGCTCCGTAAGTGTCAAACATTTGACCGAAGTACATGAGGTGACCTACTATCCTCCAGCTAATTTATTTTATTCCCTTCGAGTAACGGGTTTGGCTATGATGCTGTTTCTCATAAAATGACTGAGCAAATAAGATTTGTATTGTCCTTTGTGTAAACTGTTATTAAATTCATACAGAGGTCAAAAGAAATGAAAAGATAGACATCGCTAAGGTCGTGATTCCTTCCGAGTGTAACTTACTGAGCTGCCTAGGAAACAATTACAGTGTATACACTTTGCATCATCATGATGTGCCTACTTATTGTGGTCGAGTAGCTTGATATTATTTATTCGGTTCAGTCAGTCGCAATCTACTGGGCTCCGTGAAACCTTCCACATCTGTGTCAGGTGTACTCATAGTCCTTAGTGAGTATTCCACTTTTTTGCTCAAATGTCGCTTGAGAATAGCAACTGCTCTTTGGCGTTTGCATCACTACTTCCACCCTCACTCCAACTCTGCATTGAGCTGCCGACCTGGTGCAGGAATTTCTACTATGTGAGTACGAAAAGGCGGATGCCCGGGGTAGATCCGTCCTCATCCTACCGGAGTCCGATTTCTCCTACTTACTCCAATGAGCACTGTCCCACCTGACGTTCTAAGACGATTTTCATTTTCATACAGTCGCCCACAATATATCACTGGTAACCTTATGTCTTCGTCTAACTTAATTCGGTTTTATTAGATCACTGTTTGCTGCAGCTTACTCATCGCCTTCAGCGACTGGAAGTGCCTCCTTCCTTTTCAGTCTCATATAGTCTCGCATTCCTATGTAGGAAGCCATTACTCGGTTTCAGCCGACTGTTCATAATTTATAGAAAAGAAACCAAGAAACCAAGACTGCAGCACTTTCGAAATAATACTGCAGAGGGTTAGCTGTTCAAACACCCATTCAGAACTGTTCATTTAATCAGCTTGGGCGGACGCAGGCAGAGGGATTACATCTCAGATAGAACGGAGCTCTTGTTCGTCATCCAATGAAGTTTGTGAATGGGGTTTACAGCATCGGTGTGACACCAATGTCCTATACAGACACGTACCCGACCGACATTCAGTCAAGAGCCAGTTTGCCGAGGACAAGGAAGCGGAAACCTATGCTATAGACCATACCTGCGAACCTGGACTGACAGAGGTGGAGAGATCAGGACGGCCAGACAAGAAGGAAGGCGCAAGGCGGGCGTCGGGGACAGGCATAAACACCAGCACACACGTGGTGAATAAATAGACCCCAGAGTCCTATCTTCGTTGTCGTCCCGCCAACCCTCCGCCATTGCGCCGTTTGCTACTCAAACGCTACGATGTCATCAAATTGCCGTAAGATGCAGAGTCAGGGTGGATATTTATTGACCTGGAATTCGCTAGCAACGTAGGAACAAAAATGTCCTATGGAATTTGAAATTGTAAACAGTAAGACGTGATGCGTGTACTGGGTAACCCAGGACAATATGAGCATTAACCAAGCTAAGCATGTAAATAAGACAGAATATTTACTTTTTACACGTTACCATCTCCTAGTGTCCCCTAGATAATAGGTTTGGTGTTGTTGTGAAAAGAGATTCCATAAGGTATCCAATATCTTAGGCACCTTTCCTGATTTGTTGTTTAACGACTTTCCGGAAACGTTTACAACACGATTACCGCATTTGTTCAATCCAACTGAAAGCGTGCTGGCGTTGTTGGCAAAGGCGCAGCTGACTATTACGAATGGAAGAATTATACACTGTTGGCAGATGTTGTTTTGAAAGAAGAATGGATGCGGGTGAGGAAGAAAAAGTGGCCGCTCTAATTCACAACTGACCAGTAGTTCATCACAGTGCTTTGGGGAAAGGGCCGTGCACAATAGCAGGTGTACCCCACGAAAGGTTAACTAAGATCCTGAACTGCACTTTTAACTAGAAAGGATTGCATCAGTAGGACTGTAAGTTTGATCTACATGCAAAAACTAAACTGTATGCTCCTTGTCAACGTGATTAAGTTTATTGTTATACTTTGTTAGTGAGTCGGGCTCGGAGAATATTTAAATGACTTTTGTCGCTTGGCGCAACCAAATAATAGGTGTTGATTTAAGCTGCACGAGAAGGATCACGCTAGCTCTCACTAACGGAGTATTTTCAACACCTTCTTACTGGAACAGAAGCCCACTATTTTAGCCGCAGGAACTGGTGTTCCAGATAATCTTTTATTGGATTTGCGATTGTGGGACCAGACTGGTGTGTGACTGGAATGTGAAATGACATTCGAAGCAAGTTCGTTTTCAGTCTGTACTGCCGATAGGTGTCGGGGGCTAAGCGAGACGGAAAATGGTGACACAGTGAGGGCAGGTGGCGAGGGTTGTTTTAGTGTTTGTCCTGTATTGTCATGCTCGGTGTGGATCTTTCATTTTGAGATTACGTGTACTCCGGAGTTGTTTAATAAAACAAAATTAAGTCTTGGACGGACACTAATAGCAAGATCACATCGACAAGGATTGTGAGTTGGCACGCGAAATCTCGGTCTTATGCGGCTGTCGCTCCGCATCAATCATCGTAGTTCAGTTGGCTTTGGAAATAATCGATCTGGTTTTAATTCGATTGAAAGACCCTTGAAGGTCCTATCATAGCAAGTAAGTATAAATTTTCAAGCAAATTTTTAAATAAGTGGACGGATTCTGTACGTTATTCTGTTTTTTGGTTGTAGAATGAATAGTCACATATAAAAATGGCCAGCGAGCAGTGAAAAAACTCCTTATGAAAAAAAACTGGATGCGTATGAATTGGTTAACATTTAAGAAGTAAAAACTGCCGCTCATGAAAGGGAAAATATGCCAGTCAATCGGGACCGGCCCTCATATATTATTTTATAATGGATTAAAAACATAAATCTTCAAGTCAGAGCTTCCCAAACCGAATGGGGATGGGACATTAACCGCTAGGTCCGTCATCAAAGCATTCTTAGTTTCAAGTCCAGAAGGTTTTTGAAGCCACGTTACACTGGGTGACTGCCTGCCTACGGTCGAGTTGGCTTTAGAGATTTGAACGGAAGCTTCGTCGTCCATTTTGGTGGTCCTAGTGGTGGTTTTTAGGCCAAATGAATTTGTTTAGTGTTGTTAGCCGATTTCAGTCAATGACTACTGTGGATTCGGTATATTCGACCGTTCCCTTCAGCAGCCGAACGACAAGTGCTTCCTGCGTTTTTATGAAGCACTCGGATTTAAATAGGTCCAGAATTTGCATCATGTCTCCTTTACTTTTGCTGTTTAGAGCAATCGTCGGTAAAGAAATAATCTATACTAAGTCAGCGGTTTTCGGTATGGCTTACGTATGATGCATGTGGAATAATCTCCCGCGACTGAGATAATTTATGTCGATAACTGGTTAATCCTCATGATAGCTACCCATTAAAACTACGGAAGAAACGAGATAGAAGCAATTTGTGGTGAGGACAGATACCTGTTATAGCTGCTTCTTTGACTACAGAGACTTACCTTAATGCCCTATTTCGGTCACATGATCCATTATGCCGCCATGAATCCCCGTGACTATCAGAGTAAAGGTTTCCAGACGTTTAAACTTCCCATCTACTTTCGAGGCACCAGCTCTGTCCAAGGTTTCAGCAGCCTTGTTGGTTTCTACTTCAACAACACGGAGACTGTTCGTTTTCTCCTCATGTCCCTCCCACAGACGATAGTAATAATTATTGCATCTAATGCTAGTTTACAGGAGTGGTCAAAGGAGGATAAAACTCGTATCTCGCCAACAGTGAAAAAACCCTTGGACTAAATATAGGGGATGGTGTCTTTGGATAGTTTGAGTGGTGCAGGAGAAAAAAAACTGCTGCCCATGAAATGGCGCCAGTCCAGAAAGGAATGGTTATCAGTGCATTGGATATTTTCAGTCTCTATTCCTTTTCATGAAATTTGAACTGAACAAAACAGAGTGCACGAGGGAACTGTCGTTCACTGTCCGCTGAAGAAATTGTGCGCATTGTTGCGGGTCGTAGAGTCAGCACCATTTCTTACGGGATGAGACCAAACGGGGGAATCAATGACAACAAACTCGTCACTGCAGACGATTAATTCGGTTAATTCAACACTCAAAAATCGTAGGAGTTTTTCTTAATACAAAACGAATGAAAGTCCACTTAAACAAAGAACGATTTTGCGGACTTTTCACATCCCTTAGTAACTTGTTCCAAATTGTGATTATGTTCAAAGAGAAGAACTGGCGATACTTAACGGAACGTGCCATAGGAGGAAATAAAAAGGCCTCGCGTTGACTGTCACGCCGAAGTTGGGGAAAGCGTTTTAAATTATTAAGTGGACTAGAAATGCGACTGTTTAAAAGTTAAACCAGCAAAAATAGTCCCTTTTATGATACATGAAACCACAACGGATCAAGGCCTGTAAGCCCGCAACGTTCTTTGCAATTCAAATTCGAGCGCTCCGAGGTTAAAACTATTTTGGTAAAGAAATGTTGGACGGATTCTATTTCCTTCCTCTCAGCAGCATGCATGAGGCTGAATAAAAATGAACATTATGCCAGGCAAGAAGCAGATGACACTAGTTGGCCGCTTCCGGCGCCAATCTCCATTTCAAAAGTGAGTTTATGGCTTCCTCGCCAACAGCAAATTAGGGTACAGTTGTGTTGCTCAGATACCTAGCCTAAGTCCGCAGGACCTGCCTTTTTCACCGTTGCGGTCATTCTTTTGTAATTGAGTAGCGCGCAGCTCGGGTGATTTAAGAAGCATGATGAACTTCATCGCATCTCGTTTCGCGTACAAATAGATATCATTTGTCTGAGTAATTAATTATTTATGTTCCAATTCGTTCGCTCTGTGTTTCATCGGTGAGAGCATTTGAAGAATGTGACTTCGTTTCGGGCTGCAGTGATTATGCAAACCATGACTTCTTTTCTTGACTGGTAGTCCATGAGGTTTGGCGTCCTCGCAATCGAACCAGTCTCTAGGTGATTGACGGGAAGGTCCGTTAACTTCAATGGCAGTAGCGTGAGTGGATTTTCACAATATCTGAAATTTATGCTTAACATTTTAGTCTGTGACTACACGAAGGCTGTGCTGGTAGATTCTTTTTTAGTTGGAGTCCAAATTTATTCCAGAGCCGCAGTGTTCAGCTGGGACTGCGATATTTCCACTTAGGCTGCTGACACAGTTTTCAAACGAAAAGGCGGATGTCAGTATAGCATTCGGCCATAAGCTATGATTTTTTACGGGCACCCTACGCAAGTCGCGCCTTCTGGTAAAAAAATAGTGCAAAAGTCGCTGTCGGTGAAATCAAATGGGCACTAAGTTGGTCTTTCTGTAACAAAAAGTTCAAAAAATAGCATTGGTGATGGAAAGCTCGTGGCGTCCAGGCGTTTATTCGCTAATGCTGTGGTTTGCACATACTTTAACTTCGAAGTCAATGAGGGCGATCATTAGTCTGCTTTCTGTTCAGATTTGAAGAAGACATGTAGGTGTTTGTAGGCCTTTTAATTGAATGCAATTTGGTTGCAATGGGATAATCACAGCAGTCCATAATGATAGCAAATTCCTTTAACCGATTCGGAAACATGTTAGTGATAATTTGGCTATCGGATCTGTAGAACAGAGAAGCCATCGTCCTGTTGAGAACGGTTCCTCTGATGTAGATGAATTCCGCGTGAAGTCGCACTTTATTGTCGCAGCATATCCAAAAACAAAAAGCTTGCATGGACCACATTTAACTGTCTTTGTTCTCAATGAATGCCTTTGTAAAAGGCAAATGGGGTAGAAATGAGGATGCTGCTTCGTACTAAGTTTGACTTCACAATCCACTATCGGCTGTTGGACGGTGTAACTGCCAACATTTTCAGGACATCCTATTTAACCCATTTACAAGAAGAAGTGAGAAATCAAACCCAAATAGGACCGTTGAGTCACAGCATGTGGTTGTTTAGTTGCCCTTTGGTCTCAACTTTGAACTAATGGGGAATCAAACCGCATTGTTAGGCATCGAACACAGAATTGTTGTTTCCTTCCTGACAGGGTTTTTAGAGTCGCAAAATCTGGAGTTGGAGAGCGTACAGTTAATGTCACCTTAACATAAATGACGCTAACGCTGCGACAAGATCATTCGTTTTTCCTCATCCAGTATACTTAAGTGTCAAGAAACGTTAGGGTGACGATAAATAACGCTTACACGACGACGCGTTATGCCGAAAGAATGTTTGTGACTGGCATGTTTGTGCCGGTCCCCACACGAACAGGTTTTGAAAAAGGAATGTCCAATGTCCAACTGATTTTATAGTACACCATTAAAAACTATTTGTGGCTAATCCTCAACCCCCAAAAGGGCGAATTAACGCGTCTTCTGACAAGATTTCAAGCAGTGGCTTTTAACTCCATACGATAGCTGACACGCAAAAGCAATTGCCCATAGGTACATTTGTAGCGCTGAGTCAGCAGCAGATCGAACCTATTCTTCTTCTTCTTCTTCTTCTTCTCTTCCCCATTAGATTCTTACATCATATCCGAGTCAAAACTATTGGAAGACAAGCCAGGTACAGTTTGTGACCTGAGAAGTAACCATTGTCTAGGCCTACAAGATATGCGCACACCAGTCAGATGTAGTATAGAAGCAATCAGGTTTTTCATCGAAGGGTGCCTCCATAAACACCAAAGAACGTTGAAGTCATTACAAACGACCCCTAAATCCTGAGGAGGATCAAGTCATTCCAACAGATGGCACGTTCGCTAGCCACAATTTGTGGCACGTTGTGTTCCGATAGCAATCTTCACTCAAAATGAACGACGTAAGTGATATCAGGCGTACTATTTAGCTAGGAGTCGGGTGTTCCTCCAGAGTATGTCACACACTTGTTTGGATCCATCTCGGTCTTACCCAAGGACGCTTACTGCCTTAACCTCGAATTTATGTCGCATTGGGTAATTGCTTTTAAAATAATGTGTGCTTGTGTGGCCACTGTCAGTGTAGACTGCCAGTCAGTCATTGTATTTGAGGGTAATAAGCTTACGCCTCTGAATCCCCTATTTGCACATAAAAATCGAGAAAATATGCAAAAAATTGAAGAAATAGCAGCCTTAAGTGTATTCAGACATCGATTCACATAGGTCACTGATTTTATGGTTAAAGAGTCACATAGTCCGCTTGTTACCGACATTTAAATGACTCCACAGATTGGGACATAGCAATCGTCTCGGGCAGGTTATTTCGCGGTCCTACGTTGCGCTTGGAGAAAAATATTTTCTCACATTCAATCTACCTTAGAGCACACGTAATTTGGAGGGATCTCCCCGAATTTTAGTTGCAGTGGCAAGTTGGAAAAAGTCGTCGCACTGGAGGACGCAGCCAGTATATGGACCTAAAATAGAATTGCTTTGTCTGATTAATGAGAACATGATCCGCGAGAAAACGGCGGCCGCTCTAGTCATATGTGGGCGCCACAACAACCGCAGAAGCCGATCACAATGGGATTTGCCTGTTAGTCGCAATAAGCGCCTAAGATCAGTAAATGTAATGAAAAGTTCTTGCATACCATTGTAATTGCCTAATAGCAAACGAATTCACCGCCAGCCAGGGTATTCGCTAGGGGTAATTAAGCTTCAGCGAGGTACGTGACTTGATTGGTTGTTAGGTCGGCTGCACCGGAGTCGCGAAGGACGCAAACGACCGCGTGCGCTTGCACTGGCTTGTCGATTAGCTCCGGTGCGCCAAAGTACCCATGCTCTATCCGGCGCCACATCTTCTTTCTCACGTAGCAGTGCGTACACCGTTCCTGCCTCGACGCTCTCACTGCCTACGTAACCCCTTTTTGCCTAACTAGTTTTATTGACTGTTAGTGAAAAGAATGTTGTATTGTGTTAGCAGTCGAAATCGCCGACGTCATGCACGTAGGAAAACGAAAAACTAATACGAAGAATCAGTAAAAAGGTGGGGAAATATCGTCTTCGCCAGACATCTTAATTGACGATTCTGATTTCGCGACCACTTACGATTTCGAACGTCCGTCTACGTTTGAGTCTCCTCATGTCTCTATGTACGAAGAAGATCAGGCAATTTCAAACGTACGGAAAAAGGAATCGGATGCATATGAAACTTTGCGAAAGTCGGCATTTCGCTTACAAAAACCATACTTCCATCTGAAGGACCTTCCGCAGATTTCGAGACCAGTTTGCCGGATCTACCAACCGATGCACGAACACAGTTGGTCGCAGCAACCTTCTCTGCACACGTCATCTCAACGGGCTGTGGCGACCATGTTCGTTTGGGCCTTGTGAGCCAGCTGAACGGCGAGTTGCAAAGAGTTGAATTTGGTTGTATTTTTTCTGGAAGCTTAACTATAATGAGTCCTGTGAACGATTGTGGAGCCATAACTCCTACATATGTAGGCTAAGTAAACTGAATTACAGTACTCTGCCCTGTCGTTCAGATCGACTGCAAAGCATTTCCCAATCAACAGATAACCATGCACTGTTGTAAAGACAGAAATACGGCGTCATGCAGGACAATCGCGCAGTCCTGGGTATCCAAATAAAGGGAGATAAGCGATCCTATTATCATTTCCGAGCAATTCTTGGTTTGATTTTGCTTGAAAGACAGTGAACTCGATATACATGATTGCCGCGATAGAGGAAATAAAGTCACGTACCATGTCTTGACAAAAAATTACCTCTCGTAACTTGAACACTCAAGCAACTTGAATAATTGATCAATATAAACACAGACTTTACGCTGGCAGCTTTTTTGACTTCTTTGAGTCGTCCTAGCGAAATGCATCTTGCCGGTTGGCCGAGAGGCACTGCCGAGAAGTTTCTACACCCAGCGCCTACTGTTAAAACAATAACTTTGTAAGTCTCCTTGTGTCCGCCCTGTGTTAGTCCCCACCGTTCCACAAACGTCATTATTTCTACCCCACTTTCTTCCTTTTTGACTAGGCACTCGCGAGGGCAGCGAACATGTACCTCGAAAAGTCTTTTTTATGTTCCCATCCCCATGTGCCATTCCGTATATCCTACATCTAGAAATGTAACCCCTAACTGTACACTCCACAGCCGTCGCCTTAAGGCGGATTTCCAGCCTTAGTTCCATCTTGAACTAATGGCTTTGACATGTCTATAGATCCCATTCTGTAAATCCCCGTCCTTGCTTAAACCCCTTTACAAGTGCCAAGAGTATCCGTCACCCTAATGCGTCCTACCGCCAGTGGGATCGACGCCTTCGATGCGTTAAGGGATTTTTCGTTCCGTAAGTCATCGCATCGCAAGTACCTTTCCAGCAGCCATAAAATGCCTTTAACACTAACCATGTCAAAGGGGTTCTAATGTAGGCCTGAAAATTCGGTTTTTAATTGTTTTTGCCTCTTAGACTTTCTGAATTAATGCCCAAGAAGCAAATGTGTCGTGCCAACAGTACTGGTACTTAGCATTTGCTGTCCTCGTCTTGCCGATTGGAACCGAAGCATGTTTATTTCATGACTATGTGGCCATTGACTGGCTAACTTAATTCTACTGATTTTAGTTCACTCTTGCGTTGTAGTCATATTTTCTGTTCTGTATTGGTGTATCGTTTTACTGCCTCTCCCTACATTTACGGACCGCTGCATGTTTTTTTTACCATTCGAGGCTATGTATATGTGCCAACTTGCCAGAAAAAGACCCTAAGAATGCCTTACTGACTACCAACTTCATACACGCCCTCCACTTTTCCGCCGAGGGCATATATTCTCACCATAGTTTGTCTCACGTTTCTAGTAGTTTCCCTAAGACAGTTTCAGGACCATCTGTAATCCGCCGTCTTGCTGTTATGTCAGGCAACTGCTGCTTTCCAAAAGTAGACCACAACAGACTCGCCTTCCTCAGTAGTCTCTAAATTACTTAAGCGACTGTCAAGTTTTTCGACGGCGATCTTATCTTCGTCAATCTCCACTTTTAGGTATCCTCTGAAGAGTTACAGCTTCGGAACCAAAGAGCCTAATTATGAGCGTGATCGTAGCGTTCCTGCAAGGTTCCAGCGTCTACAGGAAGACTTCGAGAAGTATGGTATGCGACATTCGGTGGAAGGTGTTCTCCTTGTGCATGAACACAACCTACCGCACGTTCTGTTACTCCAATTGGGAACTTTTTTTAAACTTCCTGGTGGTGAGCTGCATCCGGGCGAGGAAGAAATGGAGGGACTCAAACGGCTCTTATCGGACGTGAGCACTATCTTATTGCGTTTTGTTATGTTTCGTTACTCCATGCTTTTCTGTTTATAGTAGTTCTCCCTCTTCAGAGTAAATCGGCACGCGCTAGTGCAATGGCCGTTACGGCTTGCTTATTAATTACAGAATGCCGTACTCTTTACGGTTAAGTACGCCTTAACTCGCATCTGTCTTCTTATATCGCTTTCGGTTTCGCCGTGATGTCTGACCGACGACGCCCTAAATCTTATCAAATACTCCGCGATTCCGACATTTTTCTACAACAGCGATAGTGGATCGTATAGAGCAAGCTAATCAAAATTGGCCACGGATTTTCTACGGTCCCGATAACTTTATAGAGAACTCCCTCTGTTAATAGCCCTTTAAAAATCGACTAGTCTTGCCAAGGTGTGTTCCCAATTCTACAAGGATCACTATAGTAACAGAAAAAAGTCGAAGTACATTTAGCGGTGGACGAAATACATACTAATCGACTGGTGCTTCTCTCTTTGGAAGATGTTGCAACCTGTTTAAGGTATTCTCTTTTCCTACGAAAACACATTTTATGGTTTCGGTCAATACCTCAGATTTTTTTTAGCCTATGATGTCATCTTAAATATCGACTTTTGTTGTCATTGTAAGTGCGCATCTTCCAGAAGACATGGATCATATTTGTATCGAGACAGTTTCTCTTATTTAGCCTCCAGCTAAATCATGGAGACCAGGACGCGTCAGTTCTTGCTGGCCACTCGGCAAGGACCGTCATTTTGTTTTGGCCAGCCTGTAAGAATCGGCGAAATATGCTACGACCGAAGTCCCCAATCGTCAGCAACCTTTGAGTGAGATCAGCAAATCCCGATAAGAATGTGGCGGCAGGACTGCTTACTGGCAGGCAATCTTTCTTTTCACAATGTTACTTTGGTTTGTGACCTGTGAACCAGAGTTCTTAAATAAGGAACCACCCATCTACGACGGTATTACCACCGTCTGATACCTAGGGATTCTGACACTGTATATCCCTGATGCCTCAGTTAGGGTCTTATCCTCACGGGAGCACCGGGCAGTCGCGGATAAGGTAGCCTCTCGGAACCCTGTACAGTCCACCACCCCCACCCTCCACCCCACGGAGTTCAGACCGGTCATATGCCAAACATGACTTCGTCTGGAAGTCTTGGTGATCCCTTCGTTCTCCGTGTCTCTCGTACCACCTAGGTGGATCGGTTTGATAAGTAGCTGCAATTTTCATCACTTCAACCCAGACTTTAATTCTGTCCTCGGTCGCCGACAATGAATCCGGTGAAAGCAGCCTTTTTGATACGACAGTCATCATTCAGTAAAATGAAATGTTGATTTGTCCGCAGCCACTCGCATCACCTGCACGAGTTTATAAGGAACTTTTTGACTGCGTCTTGACTAGTAAACGATAGCGGTAGTAATAGTCATTTATAATCAGGCCGGTAACCAAACTATCATATTCCTTTTTCTCTACAGATGCTTGGCCGCACAGATGGTGTGCCTGTGGAATGGACTCCGGAGGAATGCATCGGCAACTGGTGGCGACCGAATTTTGAGCCCCCGCGCTACCCCTATATTCCTGCTCACGTGACAAAACCGAAGGAGCACACTCGACTCTACCTCATGCAGCTTCCCGAAAAGACACTTTTTGCAGTACCCTCTAATTACAAGCTGGTGGCTGCCCCGCTCTTCGAGCTTTTTGACAATTCTCGCGCCTACGGACCCATCATATCATCGCTGCCTCAGGTTCTTAGTCGGTGGGTTTCTGCTTTGTCTTTGCGCATTCATTAGGCACTTTGTTATACATTCTATGTGATGGAAGTAGCCCAATCGTTGTTTTATTTTTGCGGGAACCGACCATTAGGGTTTAGAAGTGCGAATAGAGCATAAGGCCACTGCCCAAAGTAAAGGTGTACGGCTGTCAGACAGCTTGAATTCAAGCGTATTTCTGCCAACAACAGTGGCCAGTTCGTCCATAAATTCCTTTTAGACACGCGTTACCGCTATAGCCGTTACTGCTTGTTTACAGAGTGCCGTTTCTCGTTTACTCTTCATGGTTAAGTAAACCTTAGCTGGCTTTTGTCTGCTTTTAGACATGTTTTCACTTTAGAAGCGTCTCTCCTGAATCAGGTTCGATATTGCTACCGTGTTGTGAAGGGATTGTTGTAAAGTGAACACACTATCTGCACCAACTCACTATCTATTCAAAAGCAAGGCCGACGTGAAGTGCATTAATTCCAGTGTAATTTTTATATCACCTTGATTTATTATAGCAGTATCTCATGGGACGTAACCATAGCTACACGCCCCGTCGTTTCGTCTTGCATTCAAGCCTCCAGTAATAAAATCACACAGGTATCCTCTACACTCAGACTGTTTCCTGTGATATTCCACTTACTGCTCACGTCTCGAAGATGCGTGCACTTATTTAAACCAATGGCCTCCCGTCATTACTTGAACTGTTGTTTTTTTAACATCTATCTCGCGTGTCCTCTAACCGCTTAAATTTTCCCCATTGCAGATTCAACTTTGTGTACAGTGACTGAACTCTTTGAACGTGGTCTGCACATGTTCCTCTTGCATCGCGGAGTGGATTGAGATCGTTTTGTCTCAATCAAAACGCTGCTCTGTCCTGTATATAACTGCCTCGTCACTCGTTTGCCCCAACTCGTTCCGTTCACGAGTTTGAGTAAATCACTGTAAAATAAAAGCTACTGAATCTGTTTGAGTAGTCTATTTTGATTCATTCAATTTGACCTTCCGTTCGACACCCGGAAGTGCGCTTTGTCGCCGTCTCGGGGCTGTGGGGGAGCGCGCCATTATTTAACTACCTACAAAAACTCATTACTGCGTTTACGTTTGACACTGCGTTTAATTCTTCATGCGAATGCGAACTAAACACCTTGGTCGGCTGTTTCACCGCCCAGTGCACAGAATGAGCCCTCACTTTTCGCTGCTTTTCCGGGTTGAGATTACCTGTTGGCAAAAACTCAGGCAAGGATCATAACCAAGGCTAAAAGCTGTTCCAAGGCCCTATGTCTTGCTTTTGTTGAAAATAGGCCTCCATATTGTTTCTGTAGAGGACGGGATGCCTTTCTATCACACTTCGTGTCCCTGAGAGGACGTTAAAACCCAGTGCAGTTGTCTCCCAGAATGCTTTTAATCAGTGGGAACATGGATAGTATACAGGAAGACCAACCTTTGCCATACGAGGTTGGACAATTTGAGGACCGGGGCACTTTGTTTCAGTGGTTGATTCTTCCGCATCTCTTCCGAGTTCGACGTTTTTTCCTACTGTCAGGAAGGCGAGGTTCTCATTTGTGTTAAACAGCTTTTTGGAAACATCATATTGGCGGATTTTAGGTATTCTATTATAAGGCGTTTTTGCTGGCCAAATAGCCTGTGGACTGCACTTTCCTGACCTTGGATCACCAGGCTGTGAGCGAGTCATTTTCGTGCAACTTGCGTCCTATCCGTGTGTTGTTTGATATTCGATAACAGTCCACTGCCGCCCGGCCGTCACTACGACATTAGACTGCGCGTCTGGCTACAGGGTTGGCTCTTCCTCTCGCGTTACGTCCGTCCTTTGGTTTTGCTGGGGCCTTGAGCGCAGTCCGTTATCGGGACTTCTTGCCAGAAAGCGCTGGCTGCAGTGTTGCTACATCTGCGGTTCTCCACCGAACTGCAATTGTTGAAAATTCTTTGAGGTCATTTGCGTGCTCAGCCAGAATTAAATATCGGGTCCCTACAGAAATGCGGGTCGGGTAAGGCCATTCCGTCTTCTCCTTGTCAGTATCGCTGCTTGATTTAACGTCGTCTTCGGAAGACAGCCTCTCCAGTTGGTCACCATAGGAACAGTACATCCTAGGGGCGTCGCTCATCGCAGGATTTTGAATGTTCTGATTGTATCTCCGTTCGTATAAGTTGGAATCCCAGAAGAACGAGTAAAATTTCTGTGGCGAGGAAGGGGCGAAACGCACGGATTCACGGTACTGCACAGCAGTCAGCTCTACGTTTGTCCTGCTCACACCAAAATGTCCAACTCGATGCCTCCCTGGCCGAATTATCGCAAGTGGCTGTCCACACCTTCGAAAGGGGTCGAGAGTTCAACTTTGCAGGCGCTAAGTGGATCGCTCAGGCTGGAGCAAGGCAAGCCGAGAGGAGGCCGAAGCCTGGACCTTGGACGAGGACTGAGTCAGTCGATGTGTTGTCGGCGTACGGAGCCCTGCGCAATTACTCCCATACCTGCGTTACTGATAATTGACTGGCCAACACCTGCAAACGTTGCTTGTTCTGTTGCTGCTGCCCCATCTGACGGTAGTCTCAGAAGGACAAACGGAAATTTCCCCGTGCCCGATCAGTTTCCTTACACATAAATACACCTGGCTGTCGAACCTTCGCCTCAATTCAATGTTGGTAGTTCCGTCACCGGCCATACAAACGAGTAGAACAGTAGACCTACGAACACAGGAGGGCAGGCTAAGCATGCTTGAGCCGGCTACTGTGTTGGCCCACACTGTGTTTTTGTCTAACCCACTTACCCCTAATCTCCAGCGGCAGATATCGGGAACTGTTAGTTCTAGGTTGCTGGACTGGTGGATACGTCCCCTCTTCCGCAGGGAATGATTGATCAGAAAAGGGACCTTGATACCTGTCAGCATGACCAAAAGTACAGATGCAAACGAAGATGCGAGTTCCACGAGCTAGTTGGTCAGAAGAAGAAGAAGAAGAAGAAGAAGAAGAGGGGGAAGAAGAAGAAGAAGAAGAAGCGATCGGTTGCACCACTTGGGGTTGGTGTTGCACACAGACCGGAGGCCACCATGAGGCGTCAGGCGATGAGACCGAAAGACCCACTGCCACGGCAAGAAACGTCTGGAGTCGTTTACCGGGCCTGGTGCAGTTGCGGGCAAAGCAACTGCGTCGGAGAAACTGGGAGACTGCTCCGAACGCGAATTGGCGAACACGCGGCGGCGGTACGGAGAAATGACGCCAACTCTGAGGTTGCCGCCCATTCGACGAGACCCGGCCACACATTCAAGTTCGATGAGGCCGAAATTCTCGCGAGGGGATAATCGCGTGAGCCGCGAGTTGCTTGAGTCATGGTTCACGGGACCTCAGTCTATCGACAAGTGCAACGACATCCCCACTCCATATTCCGTGCTGAGGCATAGGCTGGTCAAAGTAATTGACCACTGGGGGAGCGCGCAAGCCGGTGACCCAGGTGGCCGAGCAATCATCACGCCAGCGTCCAGCACGGGTGATGAGATGTCAGCAATTAACAACTTGCATGCCGGCCATCAAGCAATTAGCGCACCAGCGGGCAACAATCCTTGATGATGGGGAGCGCGGTTAATTGAAATAGGTATGCGGTAGCATAGCGACTGCATCCTATAGATACTGCAACTTCCTGTGCACAAGTCACCCTTTCCTGCCATTGTCTCTGATGATGGATTCAAGTTAGAATCCGAAACGTCAGGCGAATAAAGCCCTCGTTCCAGCGATCGCTTATTTTTTCTGATGACCAAAATTAGTTCGTGGCCATGTGCATGTGCGCCTAAGCTTAGGTACTGGGCTTTCAGTCGAGTTTTAAACTACGGAATGGGTGATTGACAATGAGGGTATGGAAGAGGCTGCGTAGATTCGTTTGTCAGCATAACTCGTTTGTACCTCAGCGAGACTCAATAAGAATAAACTTATATTTCACGGGGTTTTATTCTCGGATTTTGAGGACAGGACGTATGAGCTTTTCTTGGCCACATCTACTGACTTGTCTGGGAGGTTATCTGAGGGTGGACTGTGCCTGCTTCTTTCGTAATCGTAAGAGTTCGCGAAACGCAGCAACTGCTCGATGTGAGGCTTTAGAGATAGAAAAGCATGTCAAGTGTTAGGGTTATGAATGAGACCAGAAAGTATGATTGCGAGAGATTAGAAAAGTAGGGAGTGATAATGGATGGACGCACACGGATTCGTCCCACTGATTCAGATTTGGCCGGTTGGAGATGGTGCTAATGACAGTCCAAAGACGCGAATAACGTGACGAACTGCCAAAGTACAAAAGACAGGGTGGTGAAGAAGTCATTTAAAGATGGCCAAAATGAATTACTATATGGTTGAGGAAAGTGTAGCAGGATCTCACTCTCTGGGTATCCGGCGAGGAGTGAACGTGTAAGCCCTCCGAGAAAATAGAGAAGAGGGACTCCTGTAAAAGGGGGAGGATGTTAGCATTGGCTCTGCCAGCAAGGCAGATGAGCGCGACAATTAGCGGGATCCCCGGAAGGAATTGAGAAAACCCTCATTTCTGCCGTGCGTTTGTTTCGTTTCTCCAGTGAGGCACCGCAATAAACCGTGCAATTTGAAATACGCGTATTAGGGGTGTGTATGTAATTGGGCGGAAAACAAGTAATTTAAAATTATTAGTTAGAGGAGACTGGATTGAGTAAGGCGGTATGCGGCAGGCAAACCTAGTCTAAATTCTAACTAACGGCAAAAATCCGGGTGCCAACCATTTGTATTTATCCTAAACTTGAACGCTTGCCATTGATAAATCTCAGCGTACAATGCTTACCTAAATCAAGTAGATAGGCATGCCACAGTAGACAAAACTAAGGGCTGACGGTTGATCGCCGAATTTTCAATGCATGTTGGCGGAGTATCTGGCACAAATGAGTAGGCAGTAGGCTGGCAAAGAACTCGTACATATTAACGGTTATTATCCGCTTACGTTTTTAAGTGTAAAGTTCCGATGTGAAGGTATGCTGACAGACAGGGAAACCGCATCAAAGTTTTTGGGAGAGAGTGAGAGAGAGAGAAAGAAAGAGAAGTTAAAGGTCAGCCGGCTCGATTAGAAAAAGATTCCGGATCAACCACCTGAGACTCGAGTCTGAAATATGTTGTCGAATAGAGATGTAAGAGAGCTCTGACGAAGTCTTTGGAGCGTTAAATTGGACCTCGAGCTGTTCCAGATGGTCAGTACTGCATGAATTAGGGTGAAGACAGAATCAAAGATGAGAGGTACCCAGGGCCCCACATTGTGTATGCTGGGTTTCTGTGCGGGATGTACGTCTAACAGAAGACAAATTGTGCCCTCCCAACACCCTCAGCGAGCGTGATGCACCTCACCCCCATGCCCGATCCCAAGTCCGGACTCTGTTACCTGTGGCTGCTAACTAACCTGTCGATTACGATGGTCGATAGTCCACGGCTGGCGCCTGGAACGGACTTCCAGATGACTTGATAACGGTGGATTCCACGGAGACATTCAAGCAAAGACTATATGTATATTTGCTTAAAAGATACCGCTTGTCTGGACAGAACAGCTCTGCTGTGCCAAACCAACGCCTTGCATATACCTACCGCTAATGCAGATGATTGTAATTTCATTTTACCGTTATCATCTACAACTGAGTGTTCTCTAGTTTCGGTACTGCATTTCCAAAGTAAAATATTATGAGAAATGTATATACTTCTGACAGCATTTTAGTACCATGTTTATTTAAAGTAGTAATTGTGTACACCGTTTTCAGTAGGGTTTGAAAGGCCTTGCCCATTACCCTTGAAATAAACTGACCTAGACTGACCTTAAACACAAGTCAGGAAATACTGTTGTTTAGGCAAGCGTTACCGCCGGAAAAAGGAGTCCGCACAGTTCAGCAGACAAAACCGGAAAGTATCTTCGCAAGCCGTGTCAGCCGTGTGGCCTAGACGCGAAATGTATGCCTGCGGCTACGACCAGTCGATAAAGACATACATATCGATCGGCTTCATGGCGTCGGGGAGCCGACGGCTAAATCACGCGGACACACTCAGTGCTTGGCAAGCCTGCTAAACCGACTGAAGGCGGCATGGGTAAGCGACCTTGTTGACGACCGTGAAGGCGAGACACTACAACGCAGCCTCCATCCAACCTCCTAGGGACATTAATCCGTAACGAGCTAGTACAGTATGTGAGCTAACTCATGAAATTTCGGCCGAGATTCCGAAACGCTTTTTCGTTTCGACAAGATCAATTAAGTAAGGGTGTAAAACTAATCAGCCTGCAACGTAATTCTATAATATTTCAGTTACCTCAGGATGCCGGCTTTCGAACGAACTTCCTTCCGGTTGCATGCAAAAACTACACTCTGCAAAAAATGACCACTCATATAGCATCAATTTTTCTCATTGATTTTCGATGCCCCGAAAATTCCAATTATATTTCATTAAAAACATGCATGAGAATATTCATTATTTTGCTCATTCGGTAGATAATTTCGTCGACCTCTAATTTTTACTCGAAGGCGGGACATAGTTCGGTTTTAAAAAAGTTTCTAATTGTGGACTTTTAAATACCGTGAAGTGACCGTTCATAAATCGCCATGTTTCTGCATTTACCAATGTGGCTTGTAAAGTTAACAATATGGATCAAATCCACTGCTTACTTTTATGAACCCTATATAGTCCCTCTTTATTACCGTAGAGAATTGTGTGGTTTGCCGTACGCGGAAAATATACGGCTTGTAGTTTAGAAACCCTGGTTCAAAATTATTCGGGAATTGGAAACGTTTTTGAAAACCGAATTATACCCTTTCGTCGGGTATAAGATTGGAAGACGTATTTATCTACCGAATGAGCAAAAGTATGAATGTTTTTATGCATGTTTTTAATAAAATATAATTGGACTTTCAGGGGCATCGAAAATCGATGAGAAAAATTGCTGCCACATGAGTAGTCATTCCTACAGAGTGTTGTTTGTGCATGCAGCCGGAAGGAAGTTCATTCGAAAGCCGGCATCCTGTGGTAACTGAAATATCATAGAATTATGTTGCAGGCTGACTAGTTTTACAACCCTTCTTAATTGATCTTCTCGAAACGAAACTGCGTTTCGGAATTTCGGTTCACATTTCATGCGTTAGCCTACCTTCTGTAGTCATGTTGCCAGAAAACGTAGTCCAGTTATTCCTCTGCATTGGCCTGACGGCTAAGAACTGAAGGATATCGTTTGCTTGTCCGTGTTAGTGCTGCTTATTTAAATCAATATAATAATGGAGGTGATATTCTGCTGGAGTTTCTTCTGATGGTCTGGTTGCTGAAGTCAGCGAACTCCAGCACTGTCTCACGAGAGGGGCACTATCGCGGATTGCGTGTGACGTCGTGCATACTGAGGCAAACTTGCGTAGCAGCAGACTCACTCTCTATGCTAACACAGTGCGTTTGGATGGTAAGACAGAGTGGAGCCGACTGGTGATGAACGTGGAAGCAGTGGCCGACAAATCTAAACAGCCCATTCGCACTGACGTACAAAACGCGGTTCCTAAGGGGAGCTCCTTAGAAAGGCGCAATTTTGTTTAACAGTCTCCCAACGAACCCATTCAGTCGAAAATCGACCTTCGCATTTACACGGTGGTTGTTTAATGAGGCTTGTGTATTTATGCTAACGACGCATTTTTATAGTGGACACGGGGGCTCACACGGGGCGGATATAGTTGGCCGGTGAAACCTAGGTTGTGATGCGTAATATCTACCGCCAGATTAAAATATTCATCAGCCCTACCGTTGTTGATCACTGTCAGCCATTCCAACAGGTTTCTTACCCATTCTGCTGAAAAGGTTACTGCCTAAGGGATTCGCAGAGAGAGTAGCCCCTCTGACAGAGTGACACTTGCAACCAATTCCTACTTGTTTGAGTTGATAACTAGACCTGTTGTCCGTTGGTTATCTAGAGATCCTTGAAATTGTTCTGGGCTCATTGGGCACTCCCCAGTAACCGGTTCACTTGATAAGCGAGTTAAGATGAGGACTACCTTGTGAGTCTCCCCACATGGGGATTTTGTGCACGTAGCCTGGTTCCGTTGGTTAAAAAGGCGCGATATGCTCTCATACCCATTACAAGTAAAGAACTAACTGGGGCGCAAACGAGACTGGTGCTTCTCGAGTCAAAAACAGCGCTGTGATCTGTCAACTCCGGTAACATCCATCTAGGATTAGTTGTAGACGTTGTTTCATAATCCACATTCCACCTATCACCAGCCTCCAGTGCTCTCCGTCAAGTACCCGAACTACTCTGACGGTAGTGCCCTATGCGGAGTATGGTGATGTCCAAGAACTACTCTGAGAACCCCATATGAACGCTTCGCAAAGTCTTCAGATTCACGAACCGCGTCCCCACAACAGTGCATATCGAACAGGAAGAAGAAAAATTAGGTCTCCAGTCCACGGTCAGGCCCCGAATTTACTGTCTTTGATGTGCTGCAGAGACTAAATTGGAGTTGTTTATTTAAACAGAAGATGAGAATATACCAGTTATTTTTTGATGATGTAGACTATGGAAATATGAAAAGGGGGAATATCATTACTAGCCATTGCTGGCTTATTGGCCGTCGTTAGTCAGCCACTTCCAAGCCCGAGGCTCGATCTCACGACCTGTTGGTTGGAAGTCCCAGCGTCCTAAGCGCTGAGCCAGGAGCTCGTTGACCTGCCGGTTACGGCCGGATATATACAATGTTGGACTACTAACCAACAGGTCGCGGGATCAAGCCTCGAGATTTGCACACCTCGGAGTTGGGTATGGCTGGATGACGACGGCCAATAAGCAGAGGTAGCAATTCCAGTCTCCCTTGTTTTTGTCGGTAATGATATTCTGCCTATATCACGCGTCGCTGTGCTGCTGTTGGCGGGGCTCAAGAGAGAGAGAGAGTCCCGAGGCACAGCGGGACGAGTGAGTTCCGATCGGCGAGGATCGCTCCACACACACATCCTGCCTGAAGAGTTTCCTTTCGCAACGGCCTAAGAGTTGCTGACTTCTTGACCTTCTGTAGAGTATACTGCCAAGCGATCTATCAAGAGATCGCCGTCTAGTGTTACAAAATTTGATATTTCCCGATTTCTGACTTTTAGGGGAAACCTAGCGTAGTCTGGGGCTCAGTGTGAAAGCTTTCAGCGCAAAATAATTGCTACTTAATTCAGTTACATACCATTGCAAACGTAATAGTGTAGATAGGCAGAAACCGCCCTTTCTCTGCGCTAATATAGGGGGGACTTGTAGGGTTCATAAAATATAGCAGTGGATTTGATCCATTTTGTTAACCTTACAAAACAAATTGGTAAATGCAGAGATGTGACGATTTATGAACGGCCATTTCACGTTATTTAAAAGCGTCACAAGTAGAAACCTTTTGAAACCGAATTGTGTCCCTCCTCCGAGTATAAAATTAAAAGAAGACGTAATTATCTGCCGAATGAGCAAAATAATGAATATTTGATGCATCTTTTTCATTAAATATAATTGGACTTTTAGGAGCACCGAAAACCAATTAGAAAAATTCATGCTACAGAAGTAGTCATGATTTACAGATTGTTGTTTGTGCATGCAGCCGGAAGGAGGTTCGTTCAAAAGCCGGCATCCTGAGGTAACTGAAATATCATAGAATGATGTTGCAGGATGATTGGTTCTACAACTCAACTTAATGAATCTTGTCGAAACGAAAAGGCATTTCGGAATTTCGGTTGACATTTCATGAGTTAGCCCACCTACTGTAGATCAATACAGATCAAATCGCAGGGGCAGCAACAACAGCTGTAACATAGCTATAGCATAGACAGTCCTCTGAGTGTTTAACGATTTTCTTCAGGCTTTACATATGCCATGGACCACTTGACGCTGAACGGACGCTTCCACAGATCACTGATCGATATGCACACTCTTCGCTGTCCTTCCCACCCAGGGTTGGACAAACCCAATCCCCCTGTACCAGTGCACCATCTTTCCTTGTCCATAATTCACGCTGCACTTTTAATTCCTTCCAGAGGCGTGAGTATTCAGGCAGATAGAGAGACCTGGCGATAAATTACCGAAGACCATGGTGAATTAGACGCGCGACTAGGAGTTTAGTGAGGAAAATGTCGCTGCGCCGGCTTTACTCTTGGACACCATTCGCAACGTGTTCCTGTAAAGATTGAGTCAAAACGACTGAATATTTGGCCAACTATTGTGACTAACTAGACATTTTACCAGGTATATACGAGTCACTTAAATACTTCTTCCTTTACACTGCTCAGGTCAAACCTCAGAAGTTGGGATACGATATTTGTAAAATCTACTCTAAAGTAGTCCTTGGGAAAGTTATTGATTTTTGGCTGTCGTATACAGGTACCACATGACTCTGCTCTTTTGTGGCCTGCAAGTGTGCTCCTTTATGGGGAATTCACGAGAATTTGAGTGAGCATAAGTCAGATTAAAGGGAACAAGAATCCTACAGGATCACCCCCACTCTATTCTTTCGCCCTTGGAGAGAGGAAGAGAGAGGAGTTGACTCAAAACGACAAAGAGTTAGTAGAGCACCCCTCGCTTGTCGCAAGTGTGTTCGTCGTTTGTCTATCACGAGCCTCTCCTCACTCAGTCGGACATATCTCCGATTAAAATTACCATTTGGCTGAATTACGAAGGGGTTATTGTAACTTGCAAGAAGAGTGTTCATCCATTTCCAATAATCTTAAAGAAGCAGGATGGGGTCATGTTCACTGGACAGGGTATCGAAGACATGCACAATGAAGGCAGGCTGATGCATGCGGACAAAAAATCAACCTTCGTTAGTGATGAGGCTAGCCGCGTGTACCCTGGATGTGCCCATCATCGATGAATTAGTTCATGTTGAGCCAGTATTGCGCAACACCTGGGAAACTCTCTTCTGCCACCATGTTGTCCCGACGTCAGGCCAATGTCAAGACGACCGGAGGTGGGGTATATGCAAGGAGCGCCGTGACGACAAAGTCTCCAGAGTCGACATCACTCGTTCTTCTCCGTCCCCCCCCCTCAGGCACCAGTCCACCGCCCGGGCCAATCACTCACCTGCTGTAGGGATTGGACGTAGATGACTAAAACGAATTGAAGTGCCCGTCTGCGCGTCCCACACACGAGCTGGCCCTCGCCACAAGACGCCGGGCCTTCGCACAGACTGGATGCTCAGCTCTGATCGCCCATGTGCGAGAGTGCCATAGAGGCCATATAAAGCAGGCGCTATTGAGCGTACCACTATGTCTACCAGTCGGCCACTCCACGCAAACGCACAGGGTCGACTGAGAGGTCTCATTTGTTTCGTCAGTTGGGGACTCCCTATTCCACGTCACATAGCACCCCTCCTAGATTTAAACGCGTCACAAAACACGTTGTTGATTGCTTATTCGTCTTCTTCTATAAGACTGATAACTGTCTCGTCAATCGGCGGTGGTTTGCTTGATATTCGTGTTCTAGCGCGGGCTTCCTGAGGAACACAAAAGTGGTGGTCATGTCTCAACTAAAATACGAGCTCGAAGCGCCTGGAAGGTCCCTGAGCTGTGTGAGGAATGAAATAAAAGGCGATTAAAAGTGAAGAGACGAGTCCCAGGAAGTAGGCTTGAAGAAGGAGACACGATTGTCGGGACAAGAGATTTATTAGCGTGACGCTCAATGCGACAATCTACGAACAGGTGAAGGGCACACCAATGGGTTCGCCGATTTCGGGATTCATCGCCGAGGCGATCCTGTAACGGTTAGAGTCGCTGGTCTTCCAACACCACAAACCGAAGTTTTGGGCCCGGTATGGGGATGATACCTTCGTCGTCATCGAACGGGATCAGGTGCTGACATTCAAAGAACATCTCAACGCCGTCTTCCCGGACATACGATTTACGATGGAGGAGGAAGAGAACAACCAGCTGGCCCTCTTGGATGTCCTCGTGGGCCGCAAAGATTGTGGTGGACTAAAGACCAAAGTGTTCAGGAAAGCGACAAATACGATGCAAGTACTGAACTTCAACAGCAACCACCCAATCAGCCACAAACGCAGTTGTGTAAGGACGCTCTATCGGCATGTCGAAACACACTGCGGTGAGCCGAAAGACAAGATTGCCGAACTACAATACCTCCGACGGGTCTTCAAAGCCAATGGCTACCCGCGCAACTTCGTCAACCGATGCATACGCAAAAGGGACGAAAGCCTAACCGCACGGACACCAAAGTTTGGCGAACGCTTCCGTATGTCAAGAACGTTTCGGAAGCTGTCGGCCGCCTTCTTGCACCACTTGGGGTTGCAGTTGCACGCAGACCGGAGGCAACCATCATGCGTCAGTTAATGAAACCGAAAGACCCCCTGCCACCGCAAGAAACGTCTGGAGTCGCTAATAGGATCTGGTGCAGTTGCGCACAAAGCAACTACGTCGGAGAAACCGGAAGACAAATCCAAACGCGAATGGCCGAACACGCTGCAGCGGTACGGAGAAATGACGCCAGCTCTCAACTTGCGGCTCATTCGACGGGTTTCGACCACACATTCAAATTTGACGAGGCCGAAATTCTCGGAAGAGGTGACAACCGCGTGAGCTGGGAGCTGCTTGAGTCATGGTTTACTGGCCCCCAGTCCATTAACATGTGCAATGATCTTCCCACTCAATACTCGGTGCTGAGATTTCGCCTAGGCGGAGTAATTGGACACGCGGGGAGCGCACAGGTGAACACTTTTCCCAACACCGGGGTCGGTGTGTCAGATGGTCGAGCAAACATCACACCAACCTCCAACGCACGTGATGAAATTGCAACAATTAACGACGCGAATTTCGGCCATCAAACAATTAGCACACCAAGGGCGACGATCCCTGATGAAGGGGGGAGCCGTGAATGTTCATAGGTATGCGGTAGCATGGCAACTGCATCCCATAAATACTGCAGCCCCTTGTGCATGAATCACCCGTATCTGTTATTGTCCCTGATGATGTGTTCGAGCAGGAATCCGAAATGTCAGGCTAATAAATCTCTGGTCCCAGCGATCGTCTCCTTCTTCAAGAAGGGTGAATAACTCGTGCATATGTGTCATGTTGGTGGATTTTTGTGAAGTCTGCAGCGATCGAACTGTTGACTGCTCTTGGAGTCCCTAAATTCAATTTTGAGGCAATATCAGATCTAAGACGGGGTCTTGATCATTGTTGCAGAATTCCGGAGTCTGATTCATCGCGGCCTAGAGACAAACACGCATTCGGCCGGTGATGGACGGGATGGAAGGGATAGGATGATGGCCTGACCGGCGAACACGAGAGAACGGGGCTACGAACTCATGACTAGGCTTATGTGAACATTTACCATTCCAATCCGATAGAAGCATGGAATCGAGAAGCGTGTTGCTTCCTAAACCGGCTCGGAACGCGCTCCAGACTTCGGCAATAATGAACATAGCCTCGCTCAGGATACGGCGTTGTCATGAAATTGAGTATGAAGACGCCAGGGGTATCTGAAACTCGTGCGTTGTATTCGAAGGTAGTTCTTCCCTTCTCCAGACTTTGCCCAGTGTCAAGACATTTCTTCCGAATATTCCATAATTTTTTGAACGTTTTAGAGACATCCAAGGGACATAGTTGTGATTAAATACCATCAGGGGTCCTAGGCTCGCTCGAGAAACACCGGTTTTCGGTAAGATGTGGTTATTTAGCCGCACCTGATTGACATAATACTATTGACCTATTTAATTATTTTGAGATGGTGTGATTACGGTGGTATGGTGTTGCTGTGCGTTGCGGTGTGTATTCTGTTAGCGGCCTTGTTTCTTTGTTGACGCGTCTACCTTTTTTAACCCAATGCCGTTAGTCCTTCTTGACTTTCGGCCCGTCGTCTCCTTCTAACTTCCTCGTTGGATGTTTCAGGGTTAGGGTTTAGGGCCGCGGCTAGGGGTTAGGGTAAGGGTTGGGCTTAGGGTTAAAATTAGGGACCACTGGCAAGAGTTAGGGGGTTAGGGCTTAGGGTTGGGGTTGGGGATAGGGGTTAGGGCTAGGGGTTATGGTTAGGGGTTTGGGGCTAAGGCATCTACTTCTCAACCACTCAAACTGCAATCGCGCATTTCCAATAGCTTTTCTTTCGCATACAATTACTTGACCTCGTCGCCTGTGCGTTCCCCGGTCCCACCTGTAAAAACCCCAGTGAGATGTGGTTTGGTAGCCGCACCTGATGGACACAATACTGTTGGGGTTGGGGTTAGGGTCAGGAATTAGGGTTAGAGCTTAGAATTAGAAGTTAGGACTAGCGGTTGGGGTTCAGGATAAGGGGTTATAGTTAGGGGTTACGGTTAGGGTTAGGGGTTAGCGCAACTATTTCTCAGCCATTGGAAGTACAACCACGCATTACCAATAGCTTTTCTTTTGCATACAATTACTTGAATTCGTCGCCTGTGCGTTCCCCGGCCCCACCTGTAAAAACCCCTATTACCACCGGTCGCATTCTACAAGTGGCTGGGGTTTGTTTTTCTTCAGGTGAGGCTACATACCCACAGCTGACCCGTTTTCCTCCAAATGCCCGCAAATTCTTTAATTGATTTCGCTTACAGTTTAGCGACCAGAAGCATATATTTAATACCAACCGAAAATTAGGGACTGTTCGGGAACTGTGGTCAGTTTTTTTAAATGCGCTTGGATTACTTGACTTTAATTGTAACAAAACATTCAGTAACGTCAAACACAATAGTTTAAGTTGTCGCCATATTCTGAAAATAGGTTATTAGAAGTAAAGTGTTTTAAAAACATTTCTGTACGACAAATGGCCAAATGTTTGCTTTTTTTCATGAATGGTTCGTGACAGGCGTTCAGGCAAGCCGTCGGCTTGTGGCTTATATTCCTCGGGGTGTGAACTGCATTCGGCATATGCTCTTTGCTTTGCATTCTCGGACAGCTGGCCTGTACTTTATACAGAAAATAAGCCATGCTACATGTCGAGCATGAAGAAACTGTAGACGCTTCATGTTGATAACTTTAGCGTTGCACACGCGCAAACACACACACACACACACACCCCTAAGCATGCACTAGGTGCAAACCAACAGGGGTGCTAGCTGAGCGCTCACAAAGGTGTGGATCAGTGTGTGTGTGTGTGTACGCGGCGGTGAAATCAAAACACATTCGCGATTTCGCGCGTGCACGCATACGCGCACACGGTGCGTCGTCGTGTGAGTTGCATTTGCGCGTAGTAGTGTGAAGCCATGCCAGAAAGTGCGCACATAATCGACTCGCCCAGCAGGAGCAGCCGTAGCCGAACCGTCTTGTCGGTGTTAGAAAAAAAAGCGAAGTCCGCTAGTAATCGAGGTCAGTCAACACTTCAACTGCGATTGATTTCTTGACACTGGGTCCAGGTAGGGAGGAGTGGGTGCAGTAGATGCAGTGCAAGTCAACTATCATTATAGGCAAAATTGTGTGCAAGCCACCGTCCCTGATCTCACCATGCTGTGGAGCACATGGCGGACGATCGAGGTCCCATGATGGGCTGTGTAACGTGGAAGGAGGACTGTTCGTAGGTTGACAGTAAACAAGCTCGAAGCGAAAAGCACAGATAAATACGAGAAAGCCGCCGAAGGTGTTGCTATTGACTCATATACACCCGTATATTGGTGGTCCATTGGGGCAAGTATGAACAGTAATCAGGTGTGATTAATGAGTTGGGTAAAAGCCTAAGTTATTCATTCAGAAAATATCATCTAAGTGGTGTTTCAATACCACTGAGTCCAGGGACATGAGGTCAGGTGGACACACACATCTTTGTATGCAAGTCTCCATGTCAGGATCTTCCTGGCTGCCAGATTTCATCTCGTCCGATAGTTATGTTGCTTGCTAAATGGGAAACGCGTCTTTAAATATGATTGTATTTTAAAAGATACAGTGAGCTATTAGAAGATTTAAAAACAAACAAATGCGGGCTAGGTAAACTCTCTTGATTGTTGAATATTTGAGGTGGTCAGCGGACAATTAGTTATCTCGAGCAGGTACCTGTCGGCTCGATGCTAAAGGTACAGTGACCTTGACTTTTAGAAAAACAAATACTTAACAGTTTTGGTAGGGCTGATAGAGGAGAACAGGCGAGTTCCAAGGGCATAAGGTCAGATGGGCTCACACATCTTTGTATGCAAGTCTCCATGCAGGTCTCCATATGAGGATCTTCCTGGCTGCCCGATATCATCTCGTACGTCAGTTCTGTTGCTTACCAAATGGGAAACGCGTATTTGAATAAGATAGCAAATTAAAAGATTAAGTTAGCTGTTAGAAGATATAAAAAAAGCAAATTCGGGATAGGTGGACTCACCTGATTCTCGAATATTTTAGGTGGTCAGCGGGCAATTAGTTATCTCGAGCAAGTACCTGTCGGTTCGATGCTAAAGATACACTGACCTTGACTTTGAGAAAAACAAATACTTATTAGTTTTGGCAGGGTTGACAGAAGCGAACAGGCGAGTTCCAGAAAGCGGTTCAGAAGACGGCGGGGAGACGTCGGCTCTCAGATAGCGGCTCATTCGATGGGACCCGACCATATTTTCAAGTTTCAAGCGGCCGATATCCCCGCAAAGGGTGACAACCGCGTGAGCCGCGAGCTGCTCAAGCCATGGTTCTCAGGCCCGAAATCCATCAACAAGCGCAATGACCTCCTGTTACCGTATTCCATGCTGAGATTTTATCTAGGCGGGGAATCAGTCACGTGGGGAGGACGCGGACGAGCAATAATCTCAGTGACAATGAGCCAATTTGCCGAGCAGTCGTCACACCTGCACCCAACACGGATGACGAAATCACGCCGATTAACGACACGGACTCGGACTGACGGGCTATTATCGCATCAATTACGACCCCAGCGATGATGGCGAGAGCTGTTAAGTACAGTACGCATACGGTCCCGCAGCAGCCACGTGTTGTAAATACTGCACTCCTTGTGCCACTATTACCCTTATCTGCAACTGTCTCTGATGATGGGTTCGAGTGAGAATCTGAAACGTCGGGTCAATAAATTTTTAGTTTTGGCAGTGTCTACTGCATAGGCGAGAATCACGAATGTCAGGCACTTCTTTAGAAGTAAACCGGGAATTCATCATCGAGCCCGTCAGGGTACATGGCTCTGCGGCTACCAATCACAGCAAAAGTCTGTCGGACACTTAACAAGATGAAAGGCAGCAGTGCTTTCTGCCGCCCCAAAAGGAATTTCGGCAAAGCTTCGGTCGCTCCTTCGTTCGCTTGTCGGTCCAGAAAGGCTCTTAGGCAGCCATTTCGGCGTTTATTAGCCCGTGCTCTGATTGGCGCATTTTTACCCTTTGAATGTGAGCTAAGATGCAATTACGACCGGCGTGACACACAGGATCCGTGTTGTGATAGTAAATTTTTCTGCGTTGTCCGGCACCGATTCCGCCACGTAGTAATCAAGTGAGCGAAACGCCCAGGAAGACCAGTCGTTGGTTGGTCTCCTACTTCCTTATGAAGAAGATACTGAAATAATTCTGGGGATGAAAACAAAAGCTCGAGTTCCAGGTGTATGTATGCGTGAAGCACAAGGGTGGTCGACCATCGGAACCTTCTGTAGTGCATCACATTCCATGCCAAAACTGTCCTTATAAATACACAGACCAGACTGGACGCATGCTCGGATCGCATATACACGAACATAAACTGACTGTGGCCGCCCACGCCTACAAAAAGTCTCATGAGTTTAACTTCACAGCCACCAAGGTAATCGCCCACGCCGGAAACGGAAAAGGCCGAGAATTGATTGAAGCCTGGGCTTTGGATGAGAACTCAGTCAACCGATTTATCGGTCCGCCGCGGCGTACGGAGCCATGCGCAGTCACCTCCAGTCTTGCGCCATCGATCGAGGAGTTGACAACACCCTCTATAACTGTCGCTTTTTCTGTTACTGCTACCATCTCTGACGCCTGCACGAGTTCGGAAGCTCAGGGCAATAAACAGTGTTCCGATACTCGACCAGCCTTCTTTTTCTTCTTCTTCTTCTTCATCTTCTTTTTCTTTTTCTTCTTCTTCTTCTTCTTCTTCTTCCTCTTCTTCTTCTTTTTCTTCTCCTCCTCCTCCTCCTTCTTCTTCTTCTTCTTCCTCTTCTTCCTCTTCTTCTTCTTCTTCTTCTTCTTCTTCTTCTTCTTTCTCTTCTTCTTCTTTTTCTTCTTCTCCTCCTCCTTCTTCTTCCTCTTCTTCTTCTCCTCCTCCTTCTTCTTCCTCTTCTTCTTCTTCTTCCTCCTCCTCTTCTTCTTCTTCTTCTACTTCTTCTTCTTCTTCTTCCTTCTTCTTCTTCTTCTTCTACTTCTTCTTCTTCTTTCTCCTCCCCTTCTTCTTCTTCTTCTTCTTCTTCTTCTTCTTCTTCTTCTTTTTCCTCTCCTTCTTCTTCTTCTTCTTCTTCTTCACTTATAGTTGTGGGAGTTCACTTGTATGTTCTAGTGTCCAATAAAAATGTAGATGTCATCAGCGTGCGAAAATACACACTAGTAGTCATTTGAGCCGTCCTTCTGAGGACATTACGACCTAATGCTGATTTAAAATCTCACGCGGCCCACGTACAGTAAGCCCATGTTTTGAAGGCGCAGTCGTTTTTCTTTCCTTATAGGTTCTGGTAATGGACTCTTACATGGGCTTAAAAAATGCGGCAAGTTAACCGACTACTCCGGCGCAAAAAATGACAATTTGGCCGTCCCATCCCATGATGTCCATCGTGCGCTCCACAGCAAGGTAAAGTAGGCACAGTAAATAGCGCGTGAATTAGTGGACTTGCGCAGCATCTACCGCACTCCCACCCTCCCCTGCCTGAATCCGGTGTCAAGACAGAGTCAAGAAGACCGGAAACGAGGGAAGGCGCAGATGGATGGCGCGGCGAGCTCGCACCTTAGCGTCCCACTCCATATCCCCTGGTGCACACGGCAAATGACCAGGTTTTTGACCAAAAACAGCAACAATAACACCCTAACAGGGGTCAGAAGGACTAGGATGACTAGGCAACCATGCTCAAGACCTGCATACCCGGCGGGAGCGCAAGCGCACCTATCGGCAGGGAAACAGGTGTCATAAAACTGTTAGCACACACAGGCTGCGAGGGCCATGGTTTGCTGATCCTGGCATAGCAGACGCTTACAGACCCTTAGGTGAAAAACATAGACGCAAGCTGAATCACGTTTCACTTCGTGTGCACCCACCCCACGCATGATGATTAAGATTCATTTTTATCGACACAAATACAGGCCAGTAGCGGGCATCCAGCAGTGCTGCACAGTCAAATAAACCTTGATTTTTCACTACCGCATTTCATTCTATTCGTCCTCTTTGAGCTTGGGTGTGTAGTGGAGAATTTTAATTTTAAGGCTGGTCTTACTACGATCTTTTTGGTAATTCATGTTAACGTTTCAATTTCCAGTGTTATTCACTTACCAACTGAATTGTTTTGTTCGGTACAGAGTAAGTAATGTTTTAACGGACGGGAAATTTAAGAATTATTAGGTGAAAATGCATAAAATACATTTAATACTGCTGCCTCGCTCTACTTTTTGTGCCCAAGACAAAATATGGGTTCGAATTTAATGGATGTGAACTCCAGAAGCAAGTTCTCAGTGCTGTTGCCTGCGCCGCGATCGAGGACAAATGTGTTACTTGACGGCAAGCTCAAGCCAGGCGCTTATCGAATCCGTTAATATAAAGGGATCACTGCTGTACAGCAATTTTGGACCACCTAGACACAGAGTGCGACATTTTACTCCGGGGGAGCTTTAGTGACCAAAGCCGTGTAAAAAACACAATTATTGTCCCGCGTTAAGTTGTTTTGACGTTGAACCGACTCTGCCGACTGCAATGAATTAAAACCCCGAACGGGTTTGGAAAAACAAGAAAAAGAGAACAAAACTGACCCTGTTTCAAGAAACATCCACTCCCGAACCTCTTCCTCTCAAAGTGGCCAACTAATTTTTCTGTTAAGATGAAACATTTTTGGTGCTCTGATCCTATACGATGATATCCTCCTAGTTACCGCTTATCTGAGGTCGATTTGCCTATGTGATCACGAATGGAGTTAGAAATTGTATTCAAACGTAATGTGATTGCTTTGAAGTCGCGTTCCATTACTCGATAAGAAACGTAGGCTTGAAGTGGCGTCTAGGCATTATTTTACTAACCGTTGTGATCACTAGTAATCCTTTCAACGGTGACGTTGTCCAACTATGGATAAAATTCTAGGTGTCCAACAACTCTTCAAGCAGACGCCCGGATGAAAAAAGGCATGCAGAAGGCTTACGCGGATTTGTGAAAGACAGGTCAACATCGTCTGCGTTGGTTTCGAATAAAGCTATTGCAAATTTGTGTACAACAGGCATGAGCATGGCGAATACTCCTATGCTGCCGCAGTAAGGTTTTCCTCGTGCCGAAATCGGCAAAAAGTGGGCACACTACCTACGTTTGTTTTCTCATGAGTGAATTCATAACAGGTATTGGGAGGACTACTCACTTGTCTTGTGATGTGGACTACATCTGGAATCCATAATCAAAATGATAGCATTTAACCTGTGCATCCATATGACTAATGCATCTCGGATGCCTCACTGGCACACGGGCACACGGGCCTCACGGGCACACTACCTACGTTTGTTTTCTCATGAGTGAATTCATAATAGGTATTGGGAAGACTACTGACTTGTCTTGTGATGTGGACTACATCTGGAATCCATAATCAAAATGATAGCATTTAACCTGTGCATCCATATGACTAATGCATCTCGGATGCCTCACTGGCACACGGGC
>CACRXP010000090.1:222391-235986 GCA_902702965.1 Spirometra erinaceieuropaei | reverse complement strand
TATGATTCATCATGCTTCCCATTATGCTTCTAGTTGCATGTGCGCACAGTATTACCTGCATCAGATTAATTGCATAGGTACTATCCTAGGCGGATTGGCGTGGGTCTCCGTTTCGTCGGTTTGCCTGCATCCTTGGGTCTTTCTACTCCAGACCTCCAATAGAGTCCGGTGCGATCGTGTACGAAAGGACAACCAACGCTCAGTTAGGGTGTCTACCGCTACTCCATCCACTGCATCAGTCGTATTGACAGAGTGTTGCCCTCAATCCCCCGCCTTTACGAACAGCCCGGTTGTATTTGGTCGCAGGGGTTTGGCTGAGAACTGTGACGCCTTGTAAACACCGCCATGGCCAGTCAGCGATCCTTTCCTGCACTTCCAGTTTAAGGCACTACGGCACCCCCCCCCCCCGGGCGCTTCGACATTGCTGGGTTTGAACTGGGCGCACTTCACCTACCAAATCGCGCACTTACTACCTCTTGGGTTTAGACTACAACAGCAAGGCGTCTCATACGTCAGTCAGACCCGAAGTGTTCACCTTCCTTGCATTTTTCACCTTATTTAAATTAGGTTTCCACTTTATCAGGATCGTCAATTCCAGACATTCCCTACAAGCGCCATTTACGCCTCCACTCATTTGCCCCACCCGTATAGCCCCTATTACCACCGGTCCCGTAAGTCAGGTAGCTGGTAGTTTTCGGTACCGGGAGGGCTACCAACTACCATCTAACCACCTTGGCATAAACTGCCGTTGGACAGGCCAGAAAAAACACTTGGGAAAGGCTGGAGGACAAACAGATGAGTTGATTCCCTTGTAGCTGCGTCATATAACGACAAAAGCTCAGAGGAACTGATATCTGGTATTTCAATTACTACTAACGCTGTACGTATGGGAAGGTAATCAGTAATTGCGTATGCAATTTTGTCAAAAAGGGATGTCCGAAGTTAGACTGATGCCCTGACACCTAATTCTTTTTCTTTTCCGAGCGACTTCGTAAGCGGCAATTTTATAACCCTAGTTTATAGCAGTGCAGGAGTAACCACGAGGCCTCCTTTCGGTCTCCGACATGTTGAAAAACCTAAATACTTTAGGTCACTTAGAAATCGCGTACACGTTTAAAAAGTACTTAACATACAGAGACCCTAACAAAGAGAAATATTTGATGCTCCTGGATGAAAACTTGGCAAGGTTCGGAAACACGATCCTGCTGGGAAATGGGGAGGTCCAGGTAAGTCAAATGGGAGAACAATGGTGAAAGAGCGTTGGGCTGCGCGAAAACAACGAAGAATGTGCGGAAACTAAGAGAAAAGTGTAGGTATTATAATTACAAATGTTAGTTTTTTAAAGTGAGAATTGAATCTGGTTGTAAGCTGCGCGCAGTGCAAAAATTCACTGCAGATAACAGGTAGAACCAATCGCACGAAGGATGAGGGCGGTTGGCGTGTCAAGGTAGTTGAAAACGAACCACCTAAAAATGTAACCAATCAGACGGATGCCGTCGTTGAAAGTTGTAGGAAGTGTAGACATTCTCAGTGATCCTATCGCCAAAGACAAGGGAGACTGGAACGACCATTTCTGGCTTACTAGCCGCCATTGGCCAGCCGTACCCGACCTTGGGTATGAAACTCCAGAAACTCGACCCCTCGACCTGTTGGCTAGAAGTCCAACGTCCTAAACACTGAGCTACGGGCTCGTTGTCCTGTCAGTTGGAATCGGGTATGCTAACAACAATAGGGCGGTGCACCTTGGGACTCTCTCTCTCGGGCAGCCGCACGACTACGCATAATATAGGCAGATTAGCATTACTGACGGAGACAAGGGGAGACTGGAATGGCGATTTTGCACCAGCCATACCCAAACTCCTGAAACCCGATCTCCTTACCAGTTGGCTAGAAGTCCAAGGCTCCAACGAGTCAGAAATGACCATTCCAGTCTCCCATGCCTTTGTCGGTAAGTCATATTGACTCAACTTCGTCGGTAATGTATTTCTGCCAATGTTATGCGTCGCTGTGCGGCTGCTCGCAGGGCCCGAAAGAGAGTCCCAAAGAAGAACGAGACGACTGTTTTTCGTAACGCGATCGTTGCGCTCCCCTGTACCACGGGTTTGTCAACCCGGTTGTTTTTATAAATTTCTTGGAAATTAAATAAAGACAATTAGTTTAGTTACCGTAAACATTTGACTCCCATTGCGCTATATAAGGCTTTTGATATTAGGGACGTTAGTGCGACCGCTCGTAGTTAACTTCCTTTTTGCCCTCCGCGCCTAACAGGGAGACATTTCACATTTTGCCTATCCTCATTCTCGAGACCTCCCCTTGTTGGAGGCACTTTGGTGCCAAAATGCGAGACCCAAATTCCAGAGATTTTTTTGCTATTCTGCCCCAGTCGTACGAGCTAATTAAACCAAACACTTGTGATGAGTCAGCGGTCTCTGTTCAGGTCAGCGTAAGCAAACCCGCTGGCAGATCACCAATCGTGCGGAGTCTAGGGTAGAATCTGCACACGGGATGAATCACTGCTGGTGGGAATAGGTCATTTCGGCGATTTAAGGTCACGGCGTCAGCTGTAACCCCGTATGCGGTTGCTGATATTGTGCTGGAACATCAGGCGTTGCTGTCCGACGTCACCTGGCAATTAAGCGGGAAGGTTTGACAACATATGGTCTGGGAAGGAATGGGGCACTGATCAGAAGAAGAATCGATCGCTGGAACAATGGCTTTATTTGCCTGACGTTTCGGATTCTCTCTTGAATCCATCATGAGAGACAGTTGCAGCTGTCTCTGATGATGGATTCAAGAGAGAATCCGAAACGTCAGGCAAATAAAGCCATTGTTCCAGCGATCGCTTCTTCTTCTGATCAACTAGTTCCTGGAACTCGCATCTTCGCTTGTATCGGAATGGGGCACTATTGTAGCGGGCAGCCAACATGACAGGTCTGGTGTCATTGTTCAAGGCCTCGCTGCCTCAAGGTCACTCACCCCTTGGAGCGAGCCGTCCAAGACGTGCTGATCTGAAGCGACTCGAGCGACTTCAGCTAGGACTTAATTAAGTCCACGCAGCGTCGCGGCTACCCATACGCCACTTGAACCCGGCACTCCCTGCAACTAGCCAAACAAGCCACTGGGACACCACCCCTCGGCAAATGCAACACATACCGACTGGACACCACTTGAGCTTGGCCTACGAGCCTGCAAAAGCAGCTGCCACCACTGTCCCAGGGGCTCTCGGGCCTGATTGGATGCAGTCAACACCAGCCCTGGCTTTGCCAGTGGCCACTGCTGCCTGAGAGGACAACTCCGGGCTCTGTATACATTAAACACCCATTCTGGTGCCTTCTGTCTCTCTCCCTCCAACACTAGGATTTGGCCTGACGATAGTAGCGCTCTGAGTACAGACATACACACTCACACCGCCTGGTCACGACACTGTCACAAGATGAGTGGAAACAGTGGATTCGGTGAACCGAAGGCAACCGTCGTTGGTTATTTAATCAGCAGCAAAGCATGTATCACCAGAAGGGGTTGCCTGAACTTCAGCATACAGGAAATGAATATTATAACTGGTCTTCTGTTATTTGTCGGTATCAACGGACAAAGTAACCAAGCACAACTTACAGTTGTATCAAAGTATTTAAATTGGGAGTACTCTTGGTTTTTAAATTAATTTTGAACGTAACGGTGGCGGTAGGACTGATAGGCAACAGGACGAGTGAGACCCATAAAGCAATCGGTGGGCCCTCCTCTACCGTTGTATATTCCCGATCGCAGCCAACATGGCAACGAAGCCGTGGCTCATTGATTAGAGACGCTGGGCTTCTGACAAACAGGTCACGGGATCAAATGTCGGGTGTTCCAAGCTTCGGGGTTGGGTATGACTGGCTGACGACGGCTAATAAACTGGAAATGGCCATTCCAGTCTCCCTTGTCTTTGCTAATAATGCTATTCTGTCAATATGCAGACTATTTAAGGGCACGCAACATTTAAACAAGTAACTCTCTTATTATGTGGAAAAGGCATGCCCGAAATTTCTTCTGTGCCAAGGTAAGTACCATATATGACCGAGAAAATTTTGAAATAGATGTGGACAGGTAAGGTAGAATTAGAATGGACATTTCACGGTCTTAAAAATTCTCATTTATGGACTTTTCCCTCATGAAGAAAATTTAAAGAAGGCATAATTTTCTACTAGACGAATTTTAGACTGCATATAGTTGAACATGTTTTCCACAGGATATATTTGGATTAGTAAAGGCATGTAAAATCAGTAGAAACAACTCATTATACTTTAGTGGTCATTTTTACCGGAAAAAGTGCGCTCAAAAGCCACCGTCATGAGGTGATCGAAAAGCCTTTGGTGTATGCTATGTGATAATTAATGTTGCAACCCCACTTAAGTAAACCTTCCTAATAGAAAACGCATTTCAGAATCTTGTCTAATATTTTTGAGATCAGTTATTGATAGCGGCATACGTTTGTAACTTGAGTGCCCTCGACAGAACTATCCTTCGATGACGGCTAAACTTCTTGTCATTATGGCTTTGGGTAAAAAACGCCGAAAAGGCTACTGAGAGAATCGTTAACCAATGTACATATCCACTTAATTTATGCATTGATTGCATAAACTTTTTGTTAACTACTGTTTATTAGACAGCGCTCACTTAATAGAATTATGATACTGAGGATGGGTGGATGGGGCAGTGAGTGAGTTATTTGGCCAAATCTGAAAACATTTGACCGATGCGATGGTCCCGATGACATATGGGTGCTTGCATAATTGACTTTGTACTGCGGAGGCTGCAAGGTGCGAACGAATTTCATCCGCCCTTGAGGAGTTGTTTACGCTTCCCGATCCTTGTCAGTTTGAACGTCTCAACCAGCTGCTGTCAAAATGACTTCCGAAAGTTGTTTTTCACTCAGCATACTACCCTAGAAAACTCGACTCACTCATGGTCAACGCCCATCAGACAGGCGAGCATACAAACGTGTATTATCCACCAAACTTGTTAGTCAGCACCCTTTAAAGTAGATGAAAAGGCGTCAGCGCTTTTCCGATTAATCAGCGACTTCATGCACTGCCAAATATCTTCTCTTAACCAATCACTTAAGCCTTCAAGATAAGTAGCTTTCCCTGATCAACTAGTTCATGAACGTGACCAGATGCCGGCTTCGCTTCGGTTGCGTCCAAACAACATATGCACTTAATATCGCATATACAGAAGTTTGGCTGTCGCAAGTCTACTGCGTCTTCAACGAAGTAGGCGCGTAAACAATGTACTTCGTTTTAAAGACGGACAACATATGCCAATTACTTGCATAACTAGGCTGAAAATGAAATCGCTACGCAAACCGTACAATGACATTTACTCGCACGCGTTATCAGGAGTGCTTTGATCAGCCCATGAGGAATAGTCACGGTCACGACTGCCGATAGACTTCGTTTAAATATATTTGAAGTCTGAACTTTGACGCACCGTGTAAGCGGCATGCATTCCAGGTCATGCTTTCCAGTCGCTGAACTGTAAACCATGACCCCAAAATCTGTCCCCCCACGCCCTCACAGAGAAGTAATGTGAGAGTGCGCGGTCCGATGCGTTGGTGCACATTTTTAAATGAAAACCTAAGCTAACAAATACGTCGGTCGGAAAAAACGAAGCCTTAAAACCCGTTGAGAGGAGATAGAGAATTTTTTATACGTCGTTTCGACGTCCTTCACAAGGAAATCAAACATCCTATTGAAAACCAAGAAAATACAAGCCGTCAAATTACTATCATTCCATTGTCCTTGAATCTAGTCAGACTGAGTAGGTTGGGGCTTCTTTCTTACGGCCTATGTGAAATTAATAATCTGTTCCTATTAACCTCTGACGGAGGGCTCTTTTTAAAAGAAACTGTTCTGAAGCAAGCTGAGGTTTATTTTATGTCTATAAGCAATTTTCCGGTTTAAAAGGATCTGCAGTTTCATCATAATGTCTATGATAGTTCCGGTAAAGACTGCTATTTCTTTTAGGTTGCTGCAAACTCCGTAAGCATTTAAGCAGCATGACGGGGTTCCTTGCAGGAATCATGCATCGCGCGATCAGTGTAACAGCGGTTGAAGGGGTTCGGCTGCTAATATGCCACTGAGAGATCAGGACGTGTGATGCCTACGCGTCGGAAGGTGCCGGAGACGATACCGAAAACCAATGCAATAGTGGTGCGATGTGGTGTTATGGGCACCCAGTCCATTCAACCGACTACGAAGGGCTGAGGAACAAGTGAGTCTCCGCTGGGTTCAAACCACAGAGTTGAAACACACTGCGGCACACCAGCCGACAAAAGATTTGAACGACAATACCTTCATGACCTCTTTCGAACCAATGGATACCCAAGCCACTTCATCAAGCAAAGCAAAGCAAGCACCGAGCGAACAGACGACGACCACAAGAATAACAAACCGAAGTCTGGAGGGCTACTCCTTACGCTAAAGGAGTCTCCGAGGCGGTTTCACGACTGTTACAGCCCGCCAGGATAGGCATTGCCCATCGACCCCAGGCAACAATTCGTCGCCGTTTGATGCAACCCAAAGACATACTGCCACCCACTGAAACCTCAGCAGCTGTCTATCTAATACGTTGTAACGACGGGGACTGCAATTAGGTTGGGGGAACTGGACGGAAATTGCAGACCCGCTTACATGAGCATAAAATGGTAACTCGGAGACTAGACCCAAACTCACAGCTTGCGGCTTACATCGGGGAAACTGGTCGCAGTTTTTATTTTCAAGGAGCAGCTGTCTTAGGCAGGGATACCTCAAGGACAGAACGTCTCACACTTGAGGCTTGGTACTCGAATGCCAACTCCATCGACAGGCATCTAGACCTTCCTTCGGCCTACAAAGTCCTACGTCACTAAATGCGCCGTGACGAAGACAAGACAGTCATACGGAGCCTAAGACTACCGAGCAAACACGGCCTGTCGACCAATTCACCCAAAGGGGGACGCAAATGCAACTAATCCCAATTGAGGTGACGACACGCAATACAGGAGGCCACCAACACTGACAAGCGATGGCCAGTAGACCAAGGCAGCGAAAGAAGAAAAAAATCGATCAGACCAAGGCCAGCTAATTCGACTGTATATTCAAAATTCTGATCGAGTTTTTGCACTAGACGCCTTGATAATCGAGAGCCGCCCAAGCTCTTCGAAACGTCAGCCGAACAAGTCCCTCGATCCGGTGAACACTTCCCTTTCATTAGATTGTCGACCCAGATCTCTTACTTTTGCTAACCACGAACAACATATTTAATATCGCATTAACGACAGTTCATCCGTCGCAAGTCTACCGCGTTCTCGACAAGGTAGGCACGTAAACTAACTTATGTTGAGGCGTATTCACGCACCATTTACCTCACTGTAACGAGAAACGATGACGGCGACGGGGGTGGGGCTCAGGCGCGGGTGCAGTGGTTGGCAAAACGAAACAGCCCGCCTACGCGTTGTGCACACGACCTGGCTCTCAAAACCAGTGTCACGCGCCGATACTTACAACTGGTATGTCTCATTGGCTGGAAGGCCACATAAAGAGGAGGGTCATTGCAGGATGACCCCCAATCCTCCATTATATTCACCCCGGGGAGTGAGCGACCTTCCAAGGCATGACTCCTGCCGCATCGTGATAGGTTTGTAGCGTAGCCCAATAGGTTTATTGTAGCGAGGAATACGCTGATTTGCAATGGCAATGGATTCCACAGTCCCAAACCTTACTCTCTCTTCCTTTCACAGGCGACTATCTATGAGCTCGTGGTGTACCCTCACCTCAGAGAGATGTTTCTAGCTAACTTACAGATATCTGGTGTTTAGTGACCAAAACAGACTTGGAAGATCGCGCTTTCTCTTAACAATTTGTGACCGGTGAATATTCAACCACAGACCACGCGGAGCCTAGTCGGCAAGTCGGATACGATAACGATAATGCAAATTGGTGAATTCCATTTACCATCCAGTGGGTTTTATCCGCCGTCCAGCGCAGTCCTGACTTCTTAAAACCCTGCCGGTTTGGATGTAGACACCCACCTCCAACGCCAGGATATACATGTCTCCATCCACCCAATCAAGCCATTCCAGTTAATCACTGCCTGGCGAAGTAGGGACTAGATGGTTTTTGGACTACCGCATGTTGATGTACGTGTGCTCTGATAAAACACTGTGGGGAGCTAATGACATCGAAGGGGCGGATTTTTGCCAGATTAAACAACGACTTTCACTTATACGTCACCGTCATGCGCAGATGGCTTGCAACCGAACAGGAGCAATATGCTTCCTCGTGGAATTTTTTGGGCAGCCGCTTAAATCTGTCCGGAAATGTGATATGTGCAGGGCCAGTGGAGGTTAATACGTCGGCTGGCAATCTATCTGAGACTGCCCAACGGTAGCGGTTGTTTATACTTTACATGCATTTGCTCGGATCGGGCCTGTGTCATCGAAATTACTTACGCGAAGGGGAGTCCAGTGCTCCTCTATCTTATTTGCGTCCGGGTATTCCGTTCTTTCCAAAACCTTACTGTAGGAACAGTCCTGTGGCCGCACTGCAGCCTGCAGATCCTGTCTGCTTCCCTTCCTTCGAAAAGAAAACAGGCCATTTTGTTTCACTTACGCCTCGAGTGTTGTGTGGAGGAGAATGCCGCGGTGATTTATGCGCACATTCGTTCCCACTTGTGGAGGTGGACACGGACGACGTCCGTGAAGTACTGCGTCATCTATCCGTATCTCTACATCTCCCACAGTAGCAATATTGGCCTCTCCAGTAGTTGAGGATCGTCGTGGTTGTAGGTCTCTGTAGAAATTCCGACGGTTTAATGAAATTCTGCTCCTCTGTCGTGATGTCCTCATGCGCAGATGGTGGGTAAACAGTAAAAGCATTGTAGTGGACAGACAGGAACGTTTTTGTTTTTATATAGACAAGGGGGCTAACTTTGAGAGCAAGGGTGCCTGGAGTCTGGACAATGTCTGTTTTTCTATCTCCTATTTTCCAGTCGAGGCGCGCGAAGAAAACGACTCTCCCTCCCCGGTGGCAGCTCCCAACTCCACCTTCCCCGGATAACTGGGAAGTTAACGTTTTGTTGGAGTAATCGATCCCCTCCTTTTGCTCTTTGTTCTACGTTCTGTTCCTCCCTCCTAAAGTAAACTTTATTATATTACGCGTCTTATCGTGTGCCTGAAAATCGATATTCGATGTTGAATGCGTAGAAAACTGACCCTAACGATACGCAGACCGGACAGAGTGCTCCAGCCCCCGACGTTCCGTCCCTGGCAGCCCATAAGGACGTGAATGAGATCTCGGCCACAGAACCCTAATCGAGGTCGGACGTTACAGCTTCCCTTCTCCCATGAGGGGTTCTGTTGACCGTAAACTGGCTGCTGATTTCGCCCACCTCCACGCTGAGTGCTTGGTCGAGAGCTTGATAACCTACGCTCCCTCAGACATCAGGCCGGTTACACCTAAAGTAACCAATGGCGCACCTGTAATGGTTTTCATGCACACTGACGTGTGTCGTTTATCGTAAACAGGTGTGTGCAAGATATCAGTTCGTAAGATACATGCTGCATATTTTTCATAGCACCATAATAATCTGGCAGTAAAAGGGTCATTTTGGAGTTAAATGTGGTTGTAGGGCGAAGAGCGGCTGGGAAGAAGGAACACTCCGAGGAAACCTTAGTTAGCTACCTTCCGCCTTGAGAAGACGCTAACGCTTGCTATTGGTAGAAGGAGAAAGGCCTGAGACTAAGAGCGAGAAAGAGAGAGAGATGGGTACGATTTGTTTTGGAAGTATCATTTAGAATTCTTCAGCAAAAGCGGCTCCAGTCATTCTGGTCAGGGTATACATTTGCGAATGATGCAAGAGCCAATGTATTTGCATAAAACTGAGAAAGAAGGTAAGGGTATGGTATGTAACCCCCTGGGAAAACTGTAGTTAGATACTACTCTAACGCCAACCGTGACCATGCCCGTGATGAGAAACCCTAACTGTTAACCCATAAGCATTTAAAGAAAACTCGAGCGTAAATGCAACCTTAACCGTAGGCCTTGAATCGTTAACTCAAACCCCAGAACCCTAGCCCAAATTCCTATCCCCAAGTTTAAACCCTAACCCTAGCCTCGAAGGCAAATCCAGACTATAGGCTGAGCCTGAAAACCTCAGCCCCATGAAAAACCCAACTCCTAACGGTAGCCTTGAGCCTGGTGCGGACACCTTTAACGTCAGTAGCGCTAGCAAAGATCAAAATCCGCATATTCCAGCGTCCCCTTAACAATCTCTTGTCAAGAAAACCGTTGTGAACCAGGAAACAGCATTACCAACATAGACAAGGGAGACTTGAACGACAATTCCTGGTTTATTAGCCTTCATCAGCCATTCATACCCAATCCCGAGATGTGCAACCTCTGGGGCTCGATTACGCGACCTCTTGGTTAGAAGTCCAACGCCCCTAACCACTGAGCCACGGGTTCGTTGTCCTGCTGGTTGTGCTATTGTAAGTACAATGGTAAAGGGATGTTCACCGAGTGTTTTACTGGTTTCACTTGTCCTGTTACTTATCGGTCCTCCCGCCACCGCTAGGTTCAAAATTAATTTAAAAACCGAGAATACTTCCAATTTAAACACTTTGTTACAAATGAAATTTGTGCATGATGACTTTGTCCGTTGATACTGACAAATAACAGAGGACTAGTTATAGTATCCATTTCCTTTATGCCGAAGTTCAGGCAAACCCTTCTGGTAATACACGCTTTCCTGCTGCTGATTAAATCGCCAACGATGGTCGCCTTCAGTTCACCGAATCCACTGTTTCCACTCATCGTGTGACAGTGTCGTGACCAGGCGGTGTGAGTGTGTATGCCTGTACTCAGAGCTCTACTACCGTCGGACCAAATTCTAGTGTTGGAGGGAGGGGGACAGAAGGCACCAGAATGGGGGTTTAATGTATACAGAACCCAGAGTAGTCCCCCCTGGCGGCAGTGGCCACTGGCGAAGCCAGGGTTGGTGTTGAATGCGTCCAGTCAGGCCTGAGAGGCTCTGGGACAGTAGTGGCGCCCAATTTTGTAGGCTGGTTGGCCACTCCCTCGCCCGGTTGAACCTTGGGTTCACGCTACACCTGCCTAGCTAGGATAAGAAGTCTGATTTTTAAAAAACCATCCAGGGGGGTCACATACCTCACCCTTGCTACTAAGAATCTACTACGGGGACAATTGAGGTTGTAGTTTCTGCAATCTGCTTTCTTTGCACGCAAAGTATCTTGCCAAAAATCGCAATAAAGAATGCTGATATGTCAGTGTACGGCAGGAGACATGTCGGAATCCACAGCGCATGGGGCGCGAGGATTTCGCAACAATTAGTTCAGAATGAAGGGAATGGACAACATCACCCAGAATTCAGTCAGCCAATTGTTTGACCATTGTGAGATGTCACTATATTGTAGTATTGACTAAAAAGACCTATAAACATCGGTAGCAGAAGAGAACATTCGGAGGAGTCGTTTTAAAATAAACATATGTTTTATAAGTGAAGCTGGAAAGATAACTGGTGAAGAGTAAAGAATGCGAGCGAAAATGTAGGTATCTACAATCCCCCAGGTTAGAGATGAAGGTATGTGATAGAAACGTAGATGCCGAATGAAAAAAATTCAAAAATTCTAGTGAAAAAGATTTCACTATGAAGGAAGAATGAGAGATGTAAGGACAATGCATCACCGAGGTACCAGAAAGGGGGTCCCTCGTTTTGGAGGAATGTCCAAGAACACAGGACTATGAGGGACTCGCAGTCGAAACACACATTGAACTGATTTCTGGCTGTTAAGTTGAAGTCCATTTTCCGACGACCATACAGAGACGCGATCCAAGCCATCCTGCGGAAACTCGAGATGCGTTTGATTTTTAGGAGGGTGACCACCAACCATATCTTCAGCATACTTAACATACACGCAGTCATTTGGCGATCACAGGTCATCAGTGTGAAGAGAGAAGAGATGAGGGGTTAGGATGGAACCTTTGAGGTTTCCACAGTTTTTATAAAGGGCAGTAGGTTTCTACTTGCCAGACTACACGAAGTGAGCGCGAATGTGATGCGGGACAGTGTTGAAGGCAGAAGAATAAACAAGAAATGCACATGCGTTAGCACGTAAGCCCCTATCTAGATCTCCTAGAGCAGAGTGGACTGCAAGAGTAATAGCATCCAGGGTAAAACGCCTGGACTTATATGCAAATCGTAAAAGCACGGAGGACTTGGATAAGTATGACATAATGACATTTACGACAACTCGTTCATAGAGCTTCACAAATGCGGAATAGAAAGCGATTGCAGCGTGATAATGCCCGCCCACTGGTTCGGGATCCATGGAGGTGCCGCTTGGTGGCTGTTTTGAATCTCCCCTTCAATTTTGGCCATCATCGCGTAGACTAATTACTTCTACAGTAGACATTCTCCGCCCTGCAACTCGCACTCCCGGCCCTCCAGCTCGCACTATCCCCCAGTCTCTAAGCCTGCTTGCGTAGGAGGGGGGGGGGGGGGGGGGGGGGGGGGGGGGGTTGGCGCTGTTAGGCCGGCAGTGCGAGGTTAGCCATTTAGTGGTGCTGGGCTTGCAGTAGGCTTCTGACACTGCGCTCGTTGCCCTGGTCTGTAATTGCGGTTTCATCGAGAGGAACATTGCTCCGTTTCCTCCACACGGCGCAATGCAGGGAGCCTGGCCCTTTTTTGACGCCTCGGCGCATTCATGCACCAGCTAATACTTCAGCAACATGTATATGCCTATGCAGAATCTGCATCAGAACTAACCGAATTCGAAGGACCTTATGGCTCGTAGTATGGGGTCCCTGGGTGTCATCCTCCAACCATTCTTTGCCCCATGTGGTATTAGATCAACATCAGCGCACTATAAACATGCCGATGAGGTAAACACTCCTTAAAATCCTCTTAGCGTTTGAGACGAACCACTCAGTTGCACTAAATACATCCCTCCTGTTATGCGGCAACTGGGCAAGCCAATGGATGTTTGCTTTTGGTACACCAATGCTTCAGCCCGTACACCTGGATAAAGAACTCCGGTTCCCTCGCTGTGGGTCGAAAATCTTGTCGGACATGGGGCTTACTCGGAAGCAGGCCGTATTCAAGCATTTTTACTATTCATGCTCAACTTAAATTATATTAAATTTAAATTATGACTTGGTCTGCATCAAACTTGGAAGTGTCTTAGTGTTGTTAGACAAGCTGATGGTCGAGCAATCATCACGCCAACATCCAACGCACGTGATGAAATTGCGGCAATTATCGACTCGAATGTCGGCCATCAAGCAATGATCACCCCAAGTGTGACAATCCCGGATGAAGGGGCAAGCCGTGAACGTTCATAGGCATGCGGTAGCATGGCTGTCGCATCCTATAAATACCGCAGCCCCTTGTGCAACAACCACCCGTTTCTGCTCTTTTGTCTCTGATGATGGATTCGAGTAGGAATCCGAAACGTCAGGCTAATAAAGCTCTTGTCCCGGCGATCGTGTCTCCTTCTTCAAGCTGATGTAAATTTGTACCAGGCAGTCAGCCAACGATGATGATCATGATAGCTGCGG
>CACRXP010000090.1:192151-222148 GCA_902702965.1 Spirometra erinaceieuropaei | reverse complement strand
AGCAGTGTTCAGAGCGATGAAAAACTGATGTATTTATCAAGTCTTGCCTACGGATTGTAGGAAGAGGTTCGAAGGTCACTCATTCCAACTGTTTAGTTGTCTGCCATGCGCACCTCCAATCCCGCCTGAAAATCCGTTGGCCGATACACCTTTCATGGATGTTTTGTCATTCTACCACCAAAACAAAAGGGGGACCCGGAGAGCGTGAAATGGTGTATTGGCTAGACGGCCGTGTATTGCTACTTTTTGAACAAAGTCCACCATATCTAAAGGTTTACTTCTGCGCATTTATATGTTTCCGCGTCAAACGTAGGTCTACTTTTCTGAGTTGTTCTTAACGACAGTGCTTTACTTAAAGGAGACTTTAGTTCCGATCCCGATTTTTTCTTCCAGGGCAGAAAGCCGACTTTCAGTTGAACGCATGTACGGTCGACTGCGCAAGTTAGGTCCTAACTAAAGTAAATATCTAAAAATAAAACATTTAAAAAAAAATTCCTATTTTTTGGTTCACCCACATCTTCTTTGCGACGGTGACGGTGGCTGAAAAATTGATTGTCCTCTGACTCAACTGAGAAAACTTGGCGCCCTTGATGCTGCCAGAGTCAGTTTCGGTGGTGGAGCCGCTGGTGGTGGGCGCGCTGGACCGCGGGGTGTGAATTGGGCTAGGCGTGGTGGGTGCGCTTGGTGTGTCAAGACTGCGGCGAATTCCGCTGTCGTGGATACGCACATGGACGAGTAGGCCCATGCGTTGAGTGGATGTGCGTGGGCGGATGCGACGAGTGTAGGTTGGTGCTGCAGGCAAAGTGACCGGTCAGGCAGATGCGTGAGGTTAATATGCGGTCGCAGTGACAGGACTGAGTCCACATCGTCGGAGGTGAGGGCGCCGGTGGTGATGAAACTTCGGGCGTCTTCCCATCGGTGGGGTGGGGCTGAGTGATGTCGTGGTGTTGGTGGCGCTGTTCTTTGTGATCGACGCAGGGGTTGGGGCAGAGCGGGTGCAGTTGGTGATTGATGCCGACCAGGCATAGGCAGTTTGATCCACGCTGACGGGGGTGGCGGTTAGGCACGAGGTGTGGACCAGGAGCGAGAGTGGGAAAAGAAGTAGACAACGTTGGATAATTGACACATTGGGTCTGAGGGTGACCCACGAGACAGGATGGCGCGCGGAATGTGCGTTGGCAGAGCGGACATGTTGGAAGCGGTTGATGGTTGCCACTGAGGAGGCGAGGCACATGCGACTTGCGAGTCTCCCTTTTGGCTCTGGAGCGGTGGGGACTCGATTTGTTTCGTAGATATCAATGTCAGTCTTCTCTTCTCTTCACCATGCAGATCTGTTCTGAACTAGATCCTCCTAGGTTCCTGGGTCAATCTGCCCTTGTTTCAGAGAGTTCTTCAAAATGTCCTTATGGCGTCGTTTCTGGCCTCCTGATCGACGAGTACCCGTGACGACATTACTAAAGAAGATTTGGTTTGGTAGACGCGTGTCTTCCATCCTCATGCAGTGGCCGCTTCAATGCAGCTGCAGTTGTCTCAGCATCGCGTGAATGCTGAGAATTCAGGCCCGTCTTAGAACTTCCGTTTCCGGGATCATGTCTTGCCATCTCAGTTTTAGCATTCTGAGAAGGCAGCTGAAATAGAAGTGACTGATCAAAAGAAGAGGAGGCGTTGCCCACAGGCCCGACTCAACAATCCGCCGGCAAGTGATGCGGCCAAAAGACCCGATCCCTACATAGGAGATGTCGGCTGTTGTCTACCGACTTCAGTGCAGCTGCGGAATGTGTAACTACGTTGGGGAAACCGGCCGACGGCTGCAAACGCGCATGCACGAGCATAAGTTGGCCGTACGAAGGTTGGACACAAAGTCGGAGGTAGCAACCCATGCCGCCCAAATGGGACACATCTTCAACTTTGACGCCGTTGAAATTGTGGGCCGAGGGGATGATCATACGGCAAGGCAGGTTCAAGATGCCTACATGTCTACCGACTGTTCTGTCAACCGCCACATCAACTTACCTCCCCCTTATCTGGTTTTACGGACATTCTTGACGGGGGACAGTCACGGCGCGGGACAATCGGGGCCGCCAATTATCACCGCGGCCGACGAAGATGGGCGGGATTCAGGTCACAGTGACATGCGGATCGGATGCAGCCACACAGGCGGCATTGGTGGGCCAGGCATTGAACAAAGTGCGCCATAAAAGGAAAGCTGTGTGCACGACTGCTCAGTCTCCGCAGATGGGTAGAAGAAACGACTACCCGAAACGTCAGACCTCAAATACACCTCTCCCGGTGAACGCCTCCTCTTCTTTTGATATGCCACCCGGGAATCGCATTTTCACTACTACAGAAGTGACTGAGTTTCTTGGCATGGTTTGGGTAGACAGTCCAGGTATCCGCTCCGCAGAGAAGTGTCGTCAGGACGACGGCCTCGTACATCTTCAATTTGGTATTCAGTAAGGGACCATGACGATTCCACACGGAGTTCTTCATCTGGCCGATAGCTTGGCCGGTTTAGGAAATTGGTGGGTCTGTAGAGACCAGGCGGTGAGAAAGTGTGTAGTCTGTGCACTACAGTTATCAAGTCAAATCCCATATTGGAAGGAAAAGACAGAAGGCACCAGAATGAAGGGTTTATAGTGCACAGAAACCGAAGTTGTCCTCTCAGGCGGCAGTGGTCACTGGCGAAGCCAGGGCTGGTGTTGACTGCGTCCAGTCATGCCTGAGAGTCCCCGAGACGGTGGTGGCAGAGGCTTTTGTAGGCTCTTGGGCCAAGCTCGTGGTGCCCAGTCGGTGTGTGTTGAATTGCGGAGGAGTGGTGTCCCAGTGGCTTGTTTTGCCGGTTGCAGGAGCTGGCGCGTTCAAGTGGCGCATGGGTAGCCAGGACGCTGTGTGGACGCAATTGTGTCCGAGCTGAAGTCGGTCGAGTGGCTTCAGGTCAGCGCGTCTGGGACGGCTCGCTGCAAGGGGTAAATGACCTTGAGGCGGCGAGGTCTCGATCAATGACACCAGACCAGTCATGATGGCTGCCACTACAGGTCGCTTCGTCACACACGACACATTTCGTTGTCTCACATTAACTGACAAGTTGGCATAGCTTGGAATGTAGTTTCCAGACATAGTGAAACTAACGGCGGAATGTCCCGTCCAATTTGCAAAGTCATCTGAGCATTCTGCTGTTTACGGCACTTTGTTTGTACCAGTCCGTCACCCTCTTCAAAAAAAACTAAATATGTACGGGGCTTCTGCCTGGACAACGGTTTTGTACGGGACGGGTACGTAGTTTGTCTATAAAATCCAAAGAAGCAGTCTCAATCATTGTCATCTAAGTTTCCTTCGTTCTCAATATCTGCGCCAAGCTTAGGCAGGTTCGATTGCCTTCGAATGTGAGAATGGATGATGAATTCGCGCCAAAGTGACTATTCAACAGCGGTGATGCTACGGCGGTGTGTTCCAAGGCGCAAGAGGTAACTACTACCATAAACGTCCGTTGCGTCAACCCTTCCACCTCTATTCCCTGCATCATTGGGCCTCATTACGAGAATACCTTTCGGACACGAACGACAGCTACAGCCATCCACAACACCACTGTCCTCGGTACTACTACAACTGCCACCAGCAGTGTGAACAGAAACCCAGCCTGTCCCGTATTTCAGGTGCTCACAGACTTGGTCGGTCACCTGCTAGTTTACTGCACCGTGAGAAGAATGCTGGTGCCTGAGGTGGCTACTTACACCCATCGTGCACGCCTTTACAGACCACAGGCCACCCGCACATCCAGACACCGTAGTGACCTGTTTTGTCATGTGCACAGGAGTGAAATTTCACAATGTACACGCCTGCTCAAACAGGTTCGCTAAAACTAACGGGTGTCATATTGGTACGCTTTCCGGCCTGCTTAAGGTCTGCTCCTACCTGTAATTACAGCCATACATGTGCATGACACATCTTAGACGGCAGCTTTTGCGTCATGTTAGCCAGCGTGCTAGTCGGCTTAAGTCTGACAAACCACAGGACATGAGACCGATAGTAGCGAAGCCATCCTCATGGCAAATCAGCATATGTCTGACTAAAATAGATTTAGCGCACATGAATCCACATCGACGCGCTATCAGTTGTGGCTTGAAGGTTTTTTTTAGAGGAATGCGCTTTATTTTGAAATCGTATGTTCAAAATTTTCAGCAAAAAAATTGGCTCCATTCACTATGGGCAGTTAATAAGTTAATGAATTATTCAAGAGTCAAAGCCTAACACAAAGAAACAATTATTATGGGGATAGTTCAAGTCTTAGTTTCTGTATTTCTGTCTCTTCGCACGTAAGATAGCGCGCTAGGAATGGCAATACAGAAGCTCGATAAGCCGATGTGCGACAGGATATAAGTTGGAAGTTGCGGCGCATCGGGCGGGAAGACTCGGCAGACATAAGATCGGAATGTAGGGGATGGGCAACGTCATCTAGAATTCGACCAGCAAATTGCTTGACCGCATTGAAGTGTCGTTGTAAGATAGTGTCAACTAAAAAAATATAAGAAACACCAGCAGCAGAAGACAGCATGCGGAGGACTCGTTTCAAAATTAAAAGATCCTTTTTTAACAAAGCAGGAAAAATGACAGGAGAACAGTATAGGATAAGAGGAAGAATGCAGGCATCAATGAATCGCCAGACTAAGGGTTGAGGTGTGTGGTAGGAAGGTAAACGACGTATGTAGTAAAGAACTTTACGAACTTTAATAAATAGGGACTCAATATGGAGGGAAAATGAAAAATTTGAGGAACAAGTAACGCCGAGATACCTGAAAGAGGATACTTCGTTGGAAGAATGTCAGAGGAATCAGGGTTAGGAGAGGGCCGCAGTCGAAAAATACACTGAACGGATTTTTGGTTGTTAATTAGGAGACCATTTTCCTCCGACCAGGCTAGGACATGGTTTAGGCCATCTTTTAGAGACCGGAGGTGTGTCTGACTTTTGAGAGGGTGTCCAACAACCACATCGTCAGCATATTTGACCAGAAGACAGTCATTAGGGGACCTGAGATCATCAGTGTGGAGGGAGAAAGGTGAGGGGATAGAATGGAACCTTGAAGAACACCGCAGTCGTTGGGAAGGGTCGAAGATTTCCGCTTGCCAGATTGGACAAATTGGGTGCGGAAGGTAAAATAATCGCTCAGCCAAGAGGCAACCCAGCCTGGAGAGCCATATGCGGAAGTTTTGGAAAGGAGAAGAGGGCGCGGGACGGTATTGAAGGCGGAGGACTAATCAAGAAAAGCGCACGCATACTCGCGGCAACCCTTGTCTAATGCTCTTAGAGCAGAGTGGACCACAAGAGCGACAACATCTAAAGTACTCCGTTTAGCTTGATGTGCTAGCTCGGTCCAACTCAGGCATCATAGCCAACTTTGTCAACCACTGCATACGAAAACGACACCTAAATGTCGGCGAGCTCTTCCGTACGTGAAGAACGTCTCGGATGCCGTCAGTCGTCTTATCACTCCACTGGGAGTGGGGGTTGCACACAGGCCGGAAGCAAGCATCAGGCACCAAGTCAGGAGGCCAAAAGACCCGCTGCTACAGCAGGAAGCTTTTGGAGTCGTTTACCGGATCTGGTGTAGTTGCGGACGAAGCAACTACGTTGGATGGATGGCTGAGCCCCCAGCAGCGATGAGGAGGAAAGACGCCAGTTCTCAGGTGACGGTTCACTCCACGGAACCCGGCCATATTTTCAACTTTCAAGAGGCCGGAGTCCCCGTAAGTGCTGACAACCATGCGAGCTGCGATCTGCTCGAGTCATGGTTCTCAGGCCTACAATCCATCAACAAGCGCAATGACCTTCCGGTGCTATATTCAGTGCCGAGGCATTCCCTAGCAGGGAAATCAGTCACGTCGGGAGGGCGTGGGCGATCAATTACTCCTGTGACAGGGAGGCAAATCACCCAGTCATTATCACGTGAACGTCCAATGCGAATGATGAAATTGCGGCCATTAACGACTCGGACGCGGACTGACAAGCCATTATCGTCTTAATTACGACACCCAGCGGTGAGCACGAAAATCGTTAGTTATAGTACGCATGTAACCCCACGCAGCTACGTACTATAAATACTGCGGCCTCCACTACCTTTATCTGTGGCCGTCTCTGATGATGGGTTCGAGTGAGAATTCAGAAGGTCAGGCCAATAAACTTCTAATGTCAGTGATCGCATCTTTTTCTTCTTCTGGATCATAGCTAGACTATTTTCGCCCCATATTTACGCGAGTCTTTTAGCGGTCTCAGTTAATGAGACAAGACACGGCCCCTCAATGAATCCTAATAACGGTCATGTCTCCCTCCTTTGTGGCCAGTATGAATATCTAACACGTGTGAAATCCGAGAAACCCACCCTCCATGCGTGAAAACGAGGCGTGTGGTTTCGGGAGTCAGGTCGTGGGAAGCACGTTCAGACGGGTGGCTTTGCTCTGTTAGCCAGTTGCGCTAACATCTCCGCATCGGATGACTGGCCGACTCGGAGAGTAAATCCGTGTCTAAGTGAGGGCAGAGAGAGAGAGAGAGAGAGGGAGAGAGAGAGAGAGAGAGAGTAAGGTGTAGTCTGAGGACGACGCCATCCCCAGCGCAGTCCTAACCATTGTTAATCTGATTGGCTCAAATATATACCACGGTGCACCAAAAGCCCTAGTTTGAAGGGTTGCCCATTAACGATTCGACTGACAGTCAGATGGTTTCCTCTTAATGCGGCCTCTATTGCCACTCCGATGTATGTGAGACTCGGGTAGCTCACCGTCTTGTGCGAAAACCTGGAGCTGGGTGGGGACAGGACGTGTGTGGCACGGGCAGACGGGTACTTTGCTATAAAGCAACTGCATCCGATAGCAGAATCAGTTGTTAGACCAAGTCAAGAGTGGACACGGTTGCCTGGGAAAGAAGGGGTAACGAGGTCGCGACTCCCAACATCGGGAACAGTGTTCAGATGTGCGCTCACCACGTGGCTAATTACTCCGCCTAGGCGAAGTCTCAGTACGGAATATGGAAGGGGAAGGTCGTTGCACTTGTTGATGGACTGGGGGCCAGTGAACCATGACTCAAGTAGCTCCCGGCTCACGCGGTTTTCACCACTTACGAGAATTTTGGCCTCGTCGAATTCGAATGTTTGACCGGATCTCGTCGAATGAGCCGCAACTTGAGTGCTGGCTTCATTTTTTCGCACCGCTGCAGCGTGTTCGGCAATTCGCGTTCGGAGTTGTCTTCCAGTTTCTCCGACGTATTTATATTGTCTGTAACTGCACCAGATCCAGTAAACGACTCCAGGTGTTTCTTGCTGCGGGGCGCGCACAGGTGAACACTGTTCCCGACGCCACAGCCGGTGAGTCAGATGGTCAAGCAATCATCACACCAACATCTAACACACGTGATGAAATTGCAGCAATTAGCGGCGCGAATATCGACCATCAAACAATCACCACACCAGGTGCAACGATCCCTGGTGAAGGAAGGGGGCCACGGTGGCATGACGGCTGCATTCAATAAGTACTGCAGGCCCTTGTGCATGAACCATCCGTATCTGCTTTTGTCTTTGATGGTGGGTTCGAGCAGGAATCTGAGACGTCAGGCGAATAAAGCTCTTGTCCCTGCGATTGTGTCCCCTTCCTCACGACTGCTTCCTGGGACTCGTATCTTCGCTGGTTCGTACCTTGGATCTCCCAAACATGGGGCTTAGTAAGATTGTCTAACGACATCTACTAAACCATAAATGGTCACCCTAATTTCCTTTTTCTGTATCGGTAACAAAAGCCAGCGCCATCAGTCGCTGTAACACGGCCTCCGCAATCAAGCAGGATAACGGCGACCCCATCGGTGTAACTTTGACTTTTTCGCGCGCATCTCCATTGAAGGAAAAAAGGTTTTCAAGCAGTGTTTCAGGAGATCAATAAGGTGTTTTATCCTTAACTTTTTGTCTGTTTCGTTATAATATTCTTCCAACAACGTTTGCGTGGTTTCAACCGCGAGATGCTGTGCGATGGAGGCTTTTGGCAACTATCGACCACACTTGTGGGTACGGTATGCTGATGACGCATCTGTCATCATCAATCAGGATAGGATTCGGGAATTCATGCAACACCTAAACTCCAACTTCCCACCTATCCAGTTCACGATGGAGGAAGAAAACGATTGCCCGTTACCGTTTCTCGACGTGCTACTTCAGAGAAAAGACGACGGGGAACTTTAAACAACAGTTTACTGGAAGGCAACGAACATCTCTCGTTTTCTAAGTTGTCTTAGCAACCACCTCCCATCGCACAAGCGCAGCTGCGTGAGAGCCCACTAACGGCGAGTGGAAACCCATTGTACCGAACCAGCCGAAAAGAAGGCCGAGGTCCAGTTCCTTGGGGAATTCTTCACAGCAAACGGCTACCCTGGGAATTTTGTCGAAAAGTGCAGGCGAGAAACCCAAGGAAGAAGACCAAAGGGGCAGCCAAAACCGGAATGCTGACGCATGGTGCCGTACACAGCCGATGTGTCAGAAGAATTCGCTAGACTGATGTGCAAATGTGGGATTGGCGTCGCTCACAGGCCTGAAGCAATAATTCGCCGGCAACTCATGCACCCTAAGGACCCAATTCTCATCAATCAGAAATCGGGGATCATTTACCGGAGAGACTGCAGTTGTGATCGAGCCAATTATGTTGATGAAACCGGCAAAGAGGTTCGCACGAGATTGCACGAGCACGAGTTGACTGTGAGACGGAGGAATAAGTTCGCCTTGGTAGCCGCCCACGCCTCCTCGCCAGGACACGGCTTCGACTTTCAGTGCGTGAGAATATTGGGGCAGTCGGACGACCGAGTTGGTCGGCTACTGCAGGAAGCGTGGCAGTCAACCGAGGACTCTATTAGTCGACATATCGATCTGCCAATCGCTTATCAAGTACGGCGTGAACAAATCAGAAGCGCAGCTAGAGGTCATACCCGACAGAGGTGAAGTAAGTGCGCAATGAGTAGCACATAGTTTTTCATTCCTTGTCAATGGGCTCGCGTGAGAGTTCAAAACGTCGGATAAATAAACAATAGGTGCCAGCGATCGCCTTTCCATCTTCCTCTATTTAATTACTTGTGTCGCGCGTCTCCTATCGTTCGGGATACATAAACATATGGAAGAAAAGGTAAATCGATCTCTGAGGAAGGAGATTTTATTATCTGACGTTTCACACTCGTACTCGAGCACATCGTGGAATATAGGCAAACTGAAAAATACCTGGTTTAAATAGATCATTCGTGCTCGCACCTGAGAGGTCCATCCCGCTCTCTCCTTATTGGTTCTCCCCTCGTGCGTAAGTAGTGCCTGACGGCCTCATATGACACTTATAGGTCGATACAGCGGTTGAATGAGTAAGGGTCTGATCGCCAGACTTCAATTACTTCTCTTGCCAGTTTGCTTTCCGATCGGACGAACATTTGGGCCCTGTCAAAATCAAGCCTCTGATTATTTTCTATATTGTGTATGGTGACATGCGATCGTTCATTATTTCACCTTACGGCCAAAGCTTGTTCATGCATGCGCGTTCTCAGTCGTTTGTCGGACATGCCGCCGTAGTTGGCTAGACCGTCTAGGCATTTGACGCGGTAAATGACGCCTACCCTCGGGCTGCTGGGCAAGCGACGATGTCCAGCGCCCACGCTTAACGGTCTTAACCTCCGTTCTGTGGCTTCAGAGACGTTACTCACGCAAGGCAAAACACGGAAGATTTCTGGTCTTCGTTTCTTCTCACCGTCGGTCTTCGTGTGCCTTCGGTACAAGCATTTGTTAACAAAACTGCGCAGATACCCATTGGCAAGGAAGAGGTGTCATAGGGTTTTACGCTACCGCAACTTCTCGGTTTCTGTGCTGCAGTGTGCGTTGATGCGGCAAACAGGTGCCCGGGCGCAACTGCGTTTATGCAACAGGGGATGGTTGCTGTTGTAGTGAAGAATCCTCTGCGTGTCTGTCGCCTTCCGAAACGCACCAGTCTGAAGGAGATGAATTTCATCTCTCAGCACCTTAAAACCTCTTGCATATTTTTATTTGCCGATATGAAGTATTCGGACATTCACAGTCTTGTTTTAATGTATCGGGAATCGTTATCGCGTCCCACAAAAATACCTAGGAAGTCCAATGATCTTTTTTTATTGAAAGCAGAATATGACCTAAGTTCAAATAACCGTTCATGACGTGAGGTAATTCTCTCGAGATGACTACGGCGAATATAATTTGAATTAATCCTTATCAACGACATCCATTTGCTTTTTTTTAATGGTTTAAAAACTAGATGCAGTAAGCGTTTTTAAAATTGCCTATTATGCATTCGAATACTAGCCATTTTTAGTGGTAAACAACACTTATGCTTGCTTTAAATTGCCGCTTGCACGTATACAGATAGGAATACTTAATATCGTCACTCGGATGCGTGACGATTTAAACACCTACCGTTATTAATTTCCCAGTAAGATTAACCCAAGTGACTGATGAAATTTTCAACTGGCGTTTAACATACCGGATATGTCGCATTTCAGGGTTATGAACAATACTCAACAGTCGAAACAAGCGAAGATGCGAGTTCCAGGAACTAGTTGATCAGAAGAAGAAGCGATCGCTGGAACAAGGGTTTTATTCGCCTGACGTTTCGGACCATTTTCTGCCACTGTAACTGATGATGGATTCAAGTGAGAGTCCGAAACGTCAGGCGAATAAAGCCCTTGTTCCAGCGATCGCTTCTTCTTCTTCTGATCAATACTCAACAGTATTTCGACCCCTCCTAGGTATGACCAAGAGTCTATTACGCATCTTTCCTCAGTGTCTGCCGAGTTCTAGCATACAGTCTCCCTCAAAAATTTGTATTCACCTTTTCGTCCATTTAATTCACTCTTTTGGACATTACTACTGTAAAAAACCGAAGCAACGGTCATGAGAAGGCCTCGCCAATCGAGCCATTCAATCGAAAGCTCTTTACGAATGTCGCTCATTAGCATATTATTTCGCGGGGCATATTTTGTCGTGCAGACTGAAGCACGCATGCGCGTGTAAACGCACATGGTAGTATGCAAATCAGACGCCCTTGTAGACTTTCCGGGACCTTAGTATGAAGTAACATCGGTGGCAGCAAACGCCCAAACGCACCCAGACCATGGCATGAAGGTGAGGGAGGGAGGGAGGGAGGGAGGGAGAGAGATAACGTCGGAGAAGAACATCGCTAACGCTGACAGATTAGTTTTCTGGGTCGTGTGACCACGTCCGGGCAGGCATGGGCGTTCATTTGAGGGAGAAACCGGAGAATTGCTTCACTATCCTAAATTAGCAAGGATAAACGTGCACGAGCGTAGCAGAAATGATGTGGACTAGGTGCGCCCCCGTTTTTAGTCGGACTGTCGGGATTGATTCTTAATTGTGAAAAACAACATTGGGCTCCGAAAGTCTGCCAATATTAGGCTTAGTAAGCAGCACTTGCAGCGCAAAATGCAGCTTCAAAGTCTGGCGAATTTTGCATCCTTTTTCCACAATTCATAATACAAGTGTTGCTTTCTATTCTCGGCGGATGGAGGAATGGACGGGGAAGCATAAGGGGTAGACGAATAACGATTGGGTTTCTTTCCTCGAACACTCAGTGTGCCCAATATGCTTGCCACAGCGCATGCTACATTGCACAACCCCTTTACTGCCGCAACTAGAAAGGTTTTAGTATTTATTTGTACGTTTCCTGCAGTTATGAAGGCACTGAAGCTTATCAGTATAATAGTGTTGACTTGAAATTGCCGTAAGGTTGTTTCCATTTAGTTAAACTTCAGGATGAAAAAACGGAGATGATAAGATGTCTCACGGCTATCTGAGACGCATTTAAAGCTCAAAAGGCCTGACGCCGGCGCCTTCATTTACGCTCTGCTTGCGGTCAACAGCCAACAATGCCTGGTACCAAACACGACTATTTCAATTTGTCTTCTCTCTGTTTCTGTAAGTTGAAAAATTTTACTTCCTGATCCGACCAGTGTGTTTTCTTGCTCATCCAAAGAGCCAGAAGTTAGGAATGATTCTTGCTCGGACCGCTATATGGGGTAAATTCCTTAACTGTTGCAGTAGCACGGCATCCCGTGACATCTTACTGGTTAGACAATCAACAAAACAGTGAGTTCGCTATTATCCCATGACAGAAGTTATGTGTGGATTATCTTTGAACCCGAGTTTAAATATCAAAATGTCAATCCCACTTGAATACTGTCAGATCAGGCAGCAGCTCTTTCCTCTGACCAAAACAAGGTGTTTCGAGCGTTGATCTCGAGAAAGGTAGTGGTAAGTGGGGGGGGGAGTCGATGTAAGAATCCTTATTGCAGATAAAAGCAAAAGGCCTCTTCGCAGTGTTTATGTGTTGTTCGCCGCCATGGCCTTGCTGTAAAGTGCAAAAAGACCCCCATGTGGATTCCAGCAGAAACCGACCAAGATATTCATGAGGTTGCAGCTTCACGTATGATTCTCGTATTTTGGTTGGAGTTTTGGGAAATATGCGCTCTTTTAGCGCCAGATGGCAGATTTTAACTGCATAGGCACTTATAGCGGTCGCTTTGAATTTTGTATCTCAATCAGCATCCCGAAGCCATAATTCTCAGGGTCAATTTCAAGATCAAGACAACGAGAACGGCGCTACATGGACACGAATTTCGCGCGATGGCCCCAAAATCCAATCTGGCGGTCGGAGCAATTGCGGCGAAAGCAGCAGCTTATATTTTGTCCCAAACACAGATAAGTGTCTAGTTTGTTTTTCGCGACTTCGTGACGCGCACGTATGCCGTTTTATTAGTCAAGCTATTCACAACCTTTACAAGACGTTTCACTGTAGTACGACTGATGAATCAGACTTGACAATGTTAGTTGTTGAATTTGAACGTGACGTGAGCAAATTCCGTCGGAAGACACTTTGAAAATCCAGGCTGGACGTTCATGCAAGATTTGGCAACCAGAGTAGCCATCTTTAAACGACGCGGCGTACTATCATGTATCGTAACACGACAGTGCGACCGCCATTTCCGACGATGTCCACCGTGTGCTACACAGATAGGTGCAACAGGCATGGTGACGTGCGCGTAAATCAGTTTAAAGCGATAGTAGACTTGCGCAGCATTTACTGCACTCTCTGTTCTCCACTCCCCACCCGGACCCGGTGTCAAGACAGAGTCAAGAAGACCGGAGGCGGGTGAGGGCGTAGGTGGCTGGCACGGCCGGACCCGCACCTAGGCGTGCTACCACAACTCCTGGTCCACAACCCACACTCGACCAGGATTTTAACCAACGACAAAAGAATCGAACCTGGCACGGCCGAAGCCGCACCTAGGCGTGCCGCTACACCCGGCCCGGATCCCACGGAGTGGGAGTGCCATGTATTGTAACACACTACCATACTAATGAACTGACACTCGCCCACGTAATGAGCACAAACCCCGTCTGCGATAGCGGTTTAAACAGTACAAAAATCAACTCTTCCTGAAGTGGCTGATTATTCAAAACCTTTAAAATGCTTCAAATGTTGGTCGCAATCATAGTTCGCGGTACAGACGCTGTGCTAACGATTTCGTCCACGTTCCTCGTCAAGGTCTGTTGCCTGTCAAATACAGCTTGCAAGTACAATTTCTAAAAAACTTTTGTGACGAAAACTGACGGTTTCAAAGATGAATAATCATTTATTCTGAAGCCTCGACCTGTCCGAGTCTTCATGCTTTCCGTTATTTGCGTTCATTTTTGAGGCAAAGCCGATGGCAGCCGATTTTGCGTTTTAAAAATTAAATTAGCTAGCATCTAAAATAAGAAAATACAGAACTGCGAAAGTTCAACCAAGGGTGCGGCTAAATTAGGAAGTGCTGCGCAATACCATGGTGACTGTCCTGCATGGGAAAGAGCGACAAAAACGGCGCCAAACTCTGCCCGCTGCTGCAACCACCGCGATAAACCACAGATGCAGCCAACGTCTGAAGAATTCAGCATGGATATAAACGCAAAAGTAGTCAGCCTTTGAATTCGGTCTTGCTGAACTGCAAAAATCATTTTAATTGCTTCACAAAACAGAAAAGAACCGCTTTCAATAGCATCCGAGTACTCTCGACAGTCCCTCTTCGCCAATAGGAAGGGGTCTAAGCGTTTTGTCTGCCCAGCTGTCCTTAACGTTAACTTGCTTAGGGCTTAATGGCAAAACACCAGAAGGAGGTGATGATGAAGAAGAAGAAGAAGAAGAAGAAGAGGAAAAAAATCAGAAGAAGAAAGTCACTCCTTCTCTTGACGCGTTAGTTTGGAGTGGAATCTTCACTAGTGTTGGCATTCCGCGGTGCTTTATAAGGCTTTCTCCCACTCGTAATCCACTCATTTGCTTCCATTGTTGAAGGTTGCAAAACGCAGCCAATCACGTTAAACATTGGGTTAAAGTGCACTACAAATCGATTGACTCATACAAAGCATCTAAAAAGGACGAGAGTTCCTTGACGCCATGCACTCCGACGAATCATGCATCAATCGGCGCATTGAGTTAGATGCCATGAACAGAAATCCTAGGGAAAGGATGAAAGCACGACAGCAAATAAATACGGAATGATGTTCACGGTTGCCGCTTAATGGCGCAAATACCAAATAAATATTGATTTTTTCAGCACGTTTTAAATGCTAATTGTTTTTTTGCCCATCTGCTCAAGTCTGACGATGAACTGGAAAACCAATGTCAACAATTTGCCCAATACAGTTTTTATTTTTTCTAAGGAACCCGTTTTCCTACAAATTCGATTTCTTGGAATGCCTGTCTTTCAATGAAAAGTATAGTCTATGTAGAATGCACAATGGGAATGTGGACGGGAACTTGGGACCAAAATCCATCATTATCATCTAAGCGCGGCCGGATGTCTGGAATTTGACGTTTTGCAACTTTCTCTCACAGGGAATCCAAATAAATAATCTTTCTCTCGATTAACCGCATACCACCCGATGCAAAAAGTAGTCCTTTTCAGTAAACCCCGCGATACACTGAAAACATTGCCAGTCATCAAAATTCTGACTGGCCTCTATGCAGCAACATGCAAGGCGGTCACCAAAGACGAGAATTATTTTCTCTAGGCAAAAGAGTTGGCAGTGCTGACTTGTGACACAAGATACAGTTAATGACCTAACTCATGAAATGTGTCGAAATTTACGAATGCTTGCCATTCACTCGTAAACCGACAACATTTCATGAGTCCAAAGTCTATGTTAATTAAGTGCAAGCTTAAAAGAACTAAAAACATAAAAGAAATATTATAGGCAGTATTGCATTGTTTAGAAATGCCGATTTATGTTGAAAAGCTCAATATCGCCGAAACGTCAGTAAGGGCTCTAAACTACTAAACTTCTTTTATAGATGTAAATAATGTATTCCCATACTATAACGTAGTAAATATGGAAGCAGAAATAAAATACCGTCTAATGAACGTGTTTCAGTGAAGTTTACATCTACATCGTTTAATAATTAGTGTGATCTCATAAATGACGGTTTGTCAATTGCCTACATTCTGAGTGCAGATTTCAAAACAGTTTTCCAGAGATTCATGTTATTCTTCACTCGTTTGAGTTAAATGAGATGGTGTTCAACAGGAAAAACTGGATTTTGCTTGAATTCGCCGATGGGGACGTCGTAGGAACAAACGTTTTCGTAAGGTGACATGCTATGAGGCCGGTCGGTGTTTATTAAATTTAAATAAAACTGACAAGCGTGGTCGTAAACATACCATTGTGTGTTTATAGAGAGAACTTTTCTTACGTGTATTAGACACTTTCCAGCAAAGGAGCGTTCATGAGGAACAATCGCAACGCACAGATCGACTGTTTTATTAAACCCCTTCCAACGCTATCGGCAAATGGGTGACGACAAACGTTAGGGAGCAACGAGCTCATAAAAAATTCTGTCCGTGATGGTTTGCTTTTTAAAATCAGCGGAATTATTCTTGTCGAATATGTTTCTCTTGGTAACGCAGTGAGCCACCATTAATATCCGCAAGTATTAAGGTGATTGTGTGAGGCAGTGAGGAAAAAACCGACCTGAGTTCCGTAAATCGAGGGACTAGCCGCTTCAGACTGACAATGCGGCTGCCTAAACAACGTTCAGAATCAACCAGATTTTGGTGAAAACAGCATATCAACGGTTTCTTGGCGTTTTTTCTTGCCCGACCCAGTCCCCTGCGACTTGTTCTTGTTGCCAAAAATGAAAAAACCTTAAAGGAAAGTTGTTTTTACAGGATACAAGGGGATAAGAAATGACCGTCGTAGAAGGACAAAGATATTTTCGATAGTAAAAAGCCCGTTGGGCCAAGAGCGTAAGATCTAACGGACAGTATTTTGAAGGGGATTAATGTTCCTAAAATGCTATCTTGAATAAAAAAATTAAACAAATAATTCTTATTTTTGGGTACTCGTCGTACATTTATTCTTGGAAATCGCATAGCTCCGTGATTAGCTAGAATGTTTTTAATCTCATCTGAGCCTATCTGGCATTATTTATCCAGTTGTGTGCACGGAAAAAGTAAATTTGCTATACAACGAAATGTTAACCGAAATTCTGAAATCCTTTTTCGACCCGAAGAGATCACTTACGTAAGGTTGTATTGTTAATTACGGTTCAGGAGAAGTTATTGATTTCCCAACCACATCGATGCCAGCTTCTGAACGAGCTCCTTTCTCTCGCATGCCAGGAAAATGGCTGCTTAAATAGTATGGATTTTCCGCGTTGATTTTTGAAACCCAGACAAGTTGACATATATTTTACGGAAAAAATGCGCAAAACATTCTTATTGCACACATTTGAACGGAAATTGCGTCTTCTTTAAATGCTTTATCAGAGATAAAATGCACCTTCCTCCTTATAAAAGTTTTTAATCATGCGGTTTTTTTAGACAGGGAAACGACCGTTCAAATGGCACCCCGTCTACCCGTTTGTCAATATTGCCTACAAAGTATGCAACACGGCCCACATCAATTTTATGAGCCCTACAAGAAATTTTCAAAATATTAAATAGAAGCGCATGGTTTTTCTTACGCGCAGATATGAGTTTGTAGCTTGGCAACTCTGAACGCAACTGTATTGGAGGGTCGAATCCACATTTTAAGGGACTGAAGCCTTTAGATCCAGAAGATGCCTTTAAAGCATAATATTTAAATTAAACCTAATTTGCTACCAAATGTGTGTAACAATGAATATGCTGTGAACGTTTTCTGTAAAATACAGTTGGACTTATTATAGCATTGAGAATCAATGACAAACCGCAAAATACTTGAACAGTCATTTTGCAGGGCGTAGCCTTTGCAAGCGGCCTTTGCGACATTTTTTAGGTATTCTTTTGAAAAAATGTACTTCAGGGTTTCGATTAACGTTCCAACAGATAGCACACCTCTACAAGTTTTCCCACTTGCAAGGATATTTCAGTTTTTCCGCGTCAGAGTTTGCTTTTGCGTCCACCTTCGTCTGAAAACCGTAGTTTATTTATTAAGCGCTCCGGTCAATGAACTGCAAACATTTTCCGCGGGCAGTGTTTTTTTTAATTCGCGCGAATTTACTGAGTCATACCATCTGGTATATTTGACGGCTTGCTGATGGTTTAACCTTCATTCTTACTTGCTTTAGTAGGGGCTTCTAGCTACCAATTTTACTGGTCCACGGGACCTGCGCATAGGAATTTTCCCAGGTGGGAACGCAGACCGCTAAGAATGAACAGAATCATTCACCGCAATTCCCGTCTTTGCAATTTTGGCTAGCTTGCAGAAAATTTTCCCACCAATCGGAACTTCGCTTATTTTTGGCCCAAAATGTCTGATTTTACGGAAGTCTGGAACATTTTTCTGCTAACTCATTTCCTCCCTTAAATGACTTAGGGAGCCGACAGAGAAGTAGCAAAACGTCTTCGAACGGGACTGACCTAAACTCCGAGAAGAGCACAACATTTGACAGATTATACTCTTGCAAATAATCATTTCATTTGGAAGCCAACCCCTAAGTGTTCTGGAAAAAGACGGTGAATACTGAACAATTATCACTTATACGTCACTGAACTAGTGATACTCCAGTCTGAGAGGACAGTTTTAAATCGAACTTTCTTGCCATATTAACTAACGAACTCATGTTCCGTTGCCAAAATCTGGAATGCTTAAGTACAAATGAGAGAGACGTTCACCGCACTGTCCTCGTTATAAGATGAAAATGGTCCCTTTCATGCCAAATGTTTATTTCGTTCATGCTAGCTGAAAGAGTGTGACCTCGGTGCCCCGGACAATAACCGCAACGGGGCGAGAATGCCAGATAGGACTGATTGACGACGGTCTTCAAGCCGAAAAATTTATTCCGATTTCCCCTATGCTTGTTGGTATTCCATCCTGAATCATCCCTGGTTAGTGCGCAATTATACATGAGACACTAGATCGAGTCTCGAGGCGCAACGGGACGTCGATATCCCCAAATTTGATCTATAGGCGTCCCTTTCTATCATAAAAAATTACCATTGATCCATTAAGTTTGGTTCCAAAATTCTAGTGCGCCCGAATTTACGGTTAGTCTATACTGAGTTGCTGACTGCTAAGAGACCTTAAATGACAAAGCTGTGTCCCCAGTCTTTGTCGGTATCATATCTAGATTGACTATTGGCAGTTCGACCGCCGATTCTGACGATGTCCACCGTTTGCTACACAGCAAGGTGTAGCAAGTAGAGTGACTTGTGTGCGAATTAGCATTATAGTGATAGTTGACTTGCGCAGCATTTACCACACTCACTCTTCACCACTTGCAACCTGAACCCTGTGTCAAGAGAGAGTCAAGAAGACCAGAGGCAGGGGAGGGTGCTGGTGGCTGTCACGGCCGGACCCGCACCTAGGCGTGCCCCCACACCCCTTGGCCCACAACGTGCACTTGACCAGGATTGTTCACCAACAACAGTGACAACACCTTAACAGGGACGAGGACAATGACTGGGTAGCCATACCTCCACCACCTGTACACCCAGCGGGAGCGGAAGAGCGTCTACTGGCATGAAACCAACAGCGCATGCCAGGCTGCGAGGACCATGGTTTGCTGATACTGACATAACGCACGCTTTCAGACCTTTTGTACAGACTGACTACTAGTCAGTACGTGACTGCCTTTATAATTTCCAAGTTTGATGTTTCAGGAGAACGGAAATGTGCGCTTCCACCCTGAAATCGGAATAAATTGGTGATCAGCGCTCTTGGAGGGGTACACGCATTCCTGATCAAATCAATGGACGCTTTTACTTAAAACTGTTTAATTCCCAGTTGACTTTGCATGGCATCCTAGGTTCCCAGCCGAGACTGAATGGTAGCTGATATCCCTGAAGTCATACACTACCTTTATGAACTTTTTTCCAATAGCAACCGACCAAGCGGTTTAAAGCGAAACGGATGTTCGAGAGTTCAGTCTTGAGTTTATTTCAAAGATCAGCTAGATCCGGTTGCGGCGAGGTGGGCGAGAAGTTGATGATCAGACTTTGCCTTAGGGATCACGCTTTCACAGTGAGTCGATCAGACATCATAACCCCTCTATCGGTATGGCTGAATCCGTGAAGTCCTTCTCTTCTGCTTGCACAGCCAAGTGCAAACTCTGGGTTTACCGGTCTCCAGTTAGTTGGCATTCATGCAAATTATTGTGCAGGTACCTGTCAAACTGATCCCTCAGGTCACGACCGAGTCAACATTTCAAGTTTGACTTTAATCGGCAGTTTCTCTGGAAACGGAACCTGACGTGACCTTGGCCAAGTACAGCTATTCGCGAAATAACCTGATACGTACGTTAGATGCAGCTACAACAACCTTGGACTTTGAAAGGCTGTTCTTTCTCACCTGAATGCCTGTTCTGTGTTCGTTTTTTTCATCCAAGTAGCTGAGGAGTCCGTTTGTAGGGAAGACATCGAGCATGTAGACTTTCCTCTTTTATTCTCGGCTGTCTTGGTTCTGAGATGATATTCACGTAAACACTGAGGAAGCCAAGTCCAGCGAACGCATGCTTTCGACCGTTTATCCTCAGACCAGCACAGTAATATGAACAAGTTAAGGTAAGCAACGTAAGTTAAATCAGACAGTGAACAGTGACCATGGAGAACGGGGTTGAAGTCATTCAGAGACGTCAGATATCAGGGGTTGATATATCCCGGAGTCTGGCAGTGGGTAATACTTATGCTTCACCGTCGTAAAACGACGGGCTAAGATGCGAGAACGAAGGTGCAGAGCTTGACCTGGGCCAGGGATGCTGGAGAGCTTGCCCAACAGCCTTCTGTGAGCACATGATCGGGTTTTCCAACCATAGGGCTACCGCCGCCGCCGACACAAGCATCCGCGAGCGCAAGAACATGGGCGGTCTCGAAATGTCGGGATACGGCGAATCTTTCTCCAGATAGCAGTGGATGTTGTTATTGAGAACCAAAACCATTAGACGTATGGGCTGTTATTTACGTGCCGATGAACTCGGAGATAACACATTCTAAAAGCTTGTTCTGTACCGTCAAGTCGTAGAACCGAGAATCTGCTGATGCTTTGTCTTCATAACAAAATAAAGAAATGCTGATGAATACTCGTAGAATCATCCAGGCTTGCGTTCGTTGACGCTGAAGTTGTAAAACTGGCGTCGCGATTTCGAAATTGGCCTCCTAGCCACTTAATGGGGAGCATTGGTCGACCTGCAGTTTATTGAACTTTTTTGATTCGCTAGCTGTACATGTGTCACTGAGAGTTGGAGTTAACTTCTTAGAGGTCAGTGAGGTGGGCTATTTCGGGAAAACAGTTATGAAATTTCACATAAACAGCCAGCCGATGAGGCCTGGTCAGTGAGAGACATGGGCGGAGTTCGGAATACCGGTTTCTTACATGCAAACTAATGCTAAATCTTATTCGCGCAAGTGGTGTGGAGTTTTAAACGATGCACTTGTTCCTCACCCACTCCCTCTTGAGGGTAAACTTAGTGAGATAATTTACTAAACTGGTCTGATTACATCTCCGTCTTTTAGCTCATTTACTGGAATCTGCGACTCCCAGAGGCCTTTATTTTAGATCAGCGGAACCCAGGTACGCTGCATTCGTACTACCTCATATGGGCCTCATGTCTTCTCAAAGGGACCAGCATGATTCGGAGGGGAGAGAGCGTGTAAGCGGGACTTTTCACCTTTAAAACAATGAGGTTGCACGGGTTGAGACAGATATCCCAGTTTGGCAACAATAAACGACATCACAACTAGAACGTGGGATTTTGCAGACAACACCTTTTCTTTCGAGATAACCAACCCTGTCCTTAGGGTGTACAAGCTGTGTGCGTAAGGTAGTTGTCTTCAAAATCCCGTGCTCTAGTTGCGATGCCGTGTGCTCCACAACAAAGTGAAGCAACGGACCGGAAGGACGTCGATGGTTGGACAGCCGTGCTTACGACCCGTACATCATTCAGGAGCGCATTTGCATCTACCAGCAGGGAACCAGGGGGCAGAGAATTGCCAGCTCATACCAGGCTGTGGGGGTCATGGTTTGCTGATACTGACATTGCAGTTGCTTACAGACCCTAACTCCGTCGACTACTTCTCGTTTGAGTCTTCGTCTGCTGTGAGCGCACGTCATTCGGTACTCAGAGAATTAGACGGTTTGCCTAACCCCTGATGAATCATGATCACAGAGGATGATCACTTATCACTGTGCTTTCTTCAAAGGAGATAAACAGCAGTTCTACTGACAAAAGAACATATAAAAGTGTTTCGCTATAAGTGGTGAACATCCTATGGTGGAGGGGCGCTCACCAGCCGTTCCTACGGAGCTCACTCATTTCCTTGTGCCTTACGGGTTCTCTTTCTCGAACCCAACCAGCAGCCACACAGCGGCGCATGATACATAGGCAGAATGGCATAACCGCCAAAGACAAGTGAGACTGAAATGGCCATTTCTGGCTTTTTAGCTGTTGCAAGTCAGTCATGCCGAACCCCCGAGGTGTCGAACACCTGAGGCTCGAACTCGCGACCTGTAAGTTAGAAGTCCACGCCTCTAACCACTCAGCCACGGGCCATTTTTCCTGTCGGTTGCGATCGGGAATATACAATGGTAGAGGGACGCTCACCGACCGTTTCTACGGAACTCACTCGTCCCACTCTCCCTTGTCTTTGTCGGTAATGCCATTCTGCCTGTATCATGCGCCGCCGTGCGGCTGCTGGTTGGGCTCGAGGGAGAGTCCATAAGGCACAGCGGGACGACTGAGACCCATAGAAACGATCAGTGAGCGCCCCTCTACCATTAGATAAAGAAATGTCCAAGGACGGCCTGAAATTGAGCCAATCAGATTATGCCCTTGAGTTGTTAGCATGTGGACTGGACTTCTGACTCGTCTGATTGGTTGGGATCTCTCCAATCCTGCTGTGGCTGGTGCCATGCGTTCGTGTCCGAGATGCCGGCAGATTGATAGAACACTATGTTATTACCGACAAAGACCATGGAGACTGGAATGGCCATTTCTGGCATATTAGCCGTCGTCAGTCATTCATACCTAACAGGTCGCGAGTTCGAGCCCCAGGTGTTCCGCACTTCGGGGTTGGGTATGACTGGCTGACGACGGCTAATAAGCCGGAAATGGCCATTCCAGTCTCCATTACCTTTGCCGGTACTAACATTCTAGTGAACATGCTGTTAATTTCCATGCACGCCTACGTGTGCTAATGACGTTTTGTTAAAATGTTTTCGTAAAAAGGCTTTACAATGGGTGTTTAATGAACATAACCTTTCTAAGTCCAAGTCAACCTTATGTTAGCAAAATGAAATCCAGTATGTCAGCATATTATCAGCAAAAGTAGTTTGAGGAGACACGGCATATCTCATTGGATTTCTGACTTTGAACGATTTCAAGTATAATAAGATGTTTTAACAGATGTCTTTCTTACTGATGTCATAGAGGACAGTTTCAGAAAGCATGTGCATTTCAAGAGTGTACCGTAACTTAGTCGATAAATGCCTTTCCTCGGTTATTAATAGTTCAGATCGCAACCGACAGGAAAACGGGCCCCTGGCTCAACCGTGAGGTGTTGGACTTGAAAATGTCCAATAAACAAATTAGTTGGATATGACTGGATGATGACGGCCGGAGATGATCATTCCAATCTTCCTTGCCCTTCTAGATACTCCTTCCTTTGGTTAACAAACTGCAGGTTTGGAGGCAAGATATACTCTTTGTTTATGTGTGCTTAACGTAACACTACCAGTACTCAGAGGAGATGATTATTGCCCCAAGCCTAATTTAATTAATCCCTCACGCTTTGGCATGTAGAATATACTCTTTTGTAGTCCGCTGGGAGTGGTAGCATCCTGAGCCATGTCCCCGAAACCCACTTCAGAGAATAAACCTTTGAGGGAGGGCTTGAATCACCAGTGTCTGTCGATGTCATACTAACCCAGTAAATACTTTAATTATTGAGCCATTCCAGTGGTGGTATAGCACAGTTTCTCGTAAAATTGGAAAAAGCGAAAAAGACCACAACTAATGATTTCGCCTTCTCATTCAGCATTACCTGCTCTCGGCAGTAATCTGTCAGGCTTCGAAAATGTCGTGCAAAGTGCGTGTACCACACGACCAGTCCTTTGGGGAATCCGGAGTACTGATCAGCTTATCACTTACCTAAATGCGACAATCTGGTTAACCGTAGCCGCATCTGTTAGGGGTCTGGGGGTTAGAGGTAAGGGTTAGGGGTTAGTGTTAGACCCCCTATTGCCACCGCTACCGTATGACAGGCGGCTGTGGTTCGTTTACTGCAGTTGCGGCTACAAAATAGGAACCGACCTTTATCCCTACCAAGGATTTAAAATCAACTTGCGTGGACTGGGTGAAATAACAGTATTATACCTGGTGGATTTTGGACTGATAAATTAAAGTATTCTGTTAGGGCAGTTAGTTAACTATATCAGATTTAGGGGATTCCATACGTTTTGACAGGCTGAGTTGGTAATTCTATAATAAGTCAGTTACCTCAGGATATCGACTTTCAAAAAAACTTCCTTCCAGTTGCATGTAAAAATACATCCTGAAAAAGTGACTGCTTAAGTAGCATGCATTTTTCTCCTCGATCTTCGATGCCCTTAAAAATCCATTTATATTTCATGGAAATATGTATAAAGATATTCCTTCTTTTACTCGTTTGGTAGAAAATTACATCTTGCAATTTCGAATCCAAAGGAAAGGTATAATTCGGTTTTAACCATTTTCCTAACTATGAGGTTTTTTACTACCGTGAAATGCCCGTTCACAAAACATCGTGTCGTCGCATTTACTTAGGTGGCTTTTAAAGTTAACAATATGACTGAAATCCACTGCGTGACTTTATGAACCCCATATAGTCTCCTCTTAATACCGTAGAGAAATGTATGGTTTTCCGTACGCGGAAAATATATGGATGCAAGTGTAACGGCAGCTCAGGTTCAAAATCATTCGGAAATTGGAAAGGTTCTTGAAAATTATATCCTTTCTTAAAGTACAAAATTGTTAGAAGACGTAAGTGTCTACGGAATGAGTAAAACAATGAATATCATGATGCATGTTTTCCATGAAATATAATTGGATTTTTAAGGACATCGAAGATTAGGGAGAAAGAAGCATGCCACTTAAGTGGTCATTTTTTCAGGGTGTAGTTTTTGCATACAGCCGGAAAGAGGTTTGATCGAAAGCTAACATCTTGGGGTAGCTGAATTATTATAGAATTATGCCGCACGATAACTGATTTTTCAACCCTATTTAATTAATCTTTCGAAACGAAAACGCGTTTCGGAATTTCGGTTAACATTTCGTGAGTTAGCGCACCTACTGTATATCCCTACCAAGGACTTAAAATCCCCTTGCGTGGGCAGGGAGAAATGAAACTGTACTTTTCTAAGGAGGAGACTAATTGCTCGAAAGATCCTGTTTGGGAAGCTAGTTAACTATATCAGAATTGTAGGGCTCCATACATTGTGGTAGGTCGGGTGGGTAATTTGGCGTAAACTCATGGCTCTCGGTCGTGGCCAAATTACTTAAGGGGTGCGAGGGTAGGCCGTACACAAGCCCTGCTTTTTTTCTAGGGGATTCGAATCCCACTGAGTGCGTTCTGTATCCTTTGTAGACGCTCCGGTAAGGAGATGAAAAATGTATACATTTGTATCCGCTCTTATGGCTTATAACTCCCAATTTCATAACACTTTTACTTACCTGGTAACTTTATCGTTAGCCAATGGTGGTAATGGCTTGCATCAAACACGAAATTCACTACATACAGCCGTGAAACTACTAGATGCCATGCTTAGTGGCCTGAGGTTTATGCTGGTCTGTGAAATGTCACCTGATTGCAACTCTCTACCATCTGACCAGTGCATGAAAGTCCTTACGAGGAGTGCGAGAAACCCATTTTGGAAAATCGCCAAGAAGCAGTTTGTATAAGAGCCCTATGTGAGAAGTTGCAGTTTCGAAGCAAACACAGAGCCATTTCTGTAAACATTATTCGCGCCAACCGTCAGCACGAACAGAGTCAAAGAAATCTGAAGCCATTATTTCGTGGTATGAATTCAAAGCAGATATACACAGCAGTGTGTCTGTTTCAAAATCAGCATCAACAACTTTTCCTGTCCGCTTAAAACGTTGATGTTAATGCATATGAAGCCTTTAAAGGGTTCTTTTTTAAAAAAACTGAAAAAGCTATGTCATAGAAAGAGGACGCAGGAGACCAAGACGGAATCGCCAGAAGAATGTGCAGGAGTCCGAAGCAGTTGGTAACTTACGTCGGCCAATCAGAAACGGAGCATAGTGAATGGCATAAACCGATGCAGAATAGTCTCAGGCTATATTTTTTCAGCAAATTGATTGGTCCGATTAGTCCATTGGGTGGATTTTTGTTTGTCTCACCACTTATTTCATGCCTTAGTTGGGGTTTGTTGTCGTATTGTCGACGTCGATAGTCTGGATCCAAGCGACCCAGAAAAAAGCACGTTTCTCCCTTTCCAGGGGTGATTACTTTAGGCGCAGGTTTTCTTGAAGACATTTTTGTATCTACTATTCCACTAAGCACCAATCAATCGGAATTGGTAAATTGCGTATGTACTAGCAGATTGGGTGGATAATTTGGCCCGGATGTGTTTAAACTCACGGCTCTCGATCGTGACCTTGTAGCTTAGGGGATTAGAACACACGATCACCGGAACAGTAGGAGTACTAACCTGAACTTTCAGACTGCTAAAGGAGTCCATCTAAAGCGACAGGGAGCCCACCGTAACAAGTGAACAATCTCACAGTCATTGATTTCGGTATGTGGAGAAGGAGGGAGGGATGGGGTTTGGAGGCTGTGTGTCCGTGGCTGGTTTTACGAGTAAGCAAGCCCTGGTTTATACAGCTGCCGTTTTCGCGATAGTTGTCGCTAGGCGGCACCATCTACAAACATGACAAAAGCCAATCAGGCTTCGGTGGACAAAGTACTCAGCTTCCTCTGTAGAGGCAAAAAATGACCACAGGCGCATGGAGAGTTACAACTGGTCGTCCAATTCCAGAAGTCCGCTTTTTAAGTCTTGCCATCTGTTTGAGGTCATAAGTGTGCAACTCGATTCTTGCCTATCAGTAGTTAACTAGCAGTAAGTAGTTATGCGTCAAATGCAGAGACGGTTCGCAAAATTCGACCTAAACTACTATGAGGGGATTGATGCCCATGGACAGTTGATGACTACATTTGCTGTTGTGTTCCCGTTTTGAGTCATATATCATTTTTTCTTACTGGCGAAACGCAAAGGCAAAGACAGAGGGCGTACATGAGTGCCCATCGATGCCCCGCAAAGGGAGGATATTTATCCGCCCGGACGGAACTCGATTTTAATAATCGCCATAAACGTTGCTTTAGGCCAGTACGGTAAACAATTGCACAATGCTATACTACTGGCTGCCTGTTGGCGCTTTGTGAATATTACGCGGTTATTCCGCAGTAGCTGATGGATTTCAGCTTAAAAGTTCATATCAAATTCCGGGCCGTGCCTGAGGTCTGTTCCGAAGGACTTACTCTAAGTTCGCGCATTAATTTCCTCGGAAATTAAACAAGTCAACTTGCAAGTATTTTAATCTCACAACTACCATATCCAGGCTTACAAACGGTGAGACTGCAGAAATCGACTGCAGGGTTGTCTGTTGGGTCGAGGTAATCAATAATTTAGAGCGTAGAGATCTTCCTCACGGAAAAAAAACTATATGTTGACTAGTTTAGAGGTTGTATCTCTCACGTATGCGCTGAAAACGCAGTCAAAATGTCTGCTCTCACGAAGGCCATCACGTTAGTTATCAGATCGGGGTCCGTCTTCAACGCAGTTGCCTGCACCGTGTCTGAGGCGGGTCAGAGGTAGACGCAGCTACTGAGTATTAATCAAACTACCAGGATTTCTTCCGTCCAATAATTTCCTCGACCAGCTCTTATCTGCATGCCAGCTTTTCACTGCCGTGCGCTCTTGTACCAGCTTTGACAAGTGACCAGCTGTCTGACGCGCATAGTTAGTTGAGTATTCATCGCATTCGATAAAGTAAACTAGGGATTACTATTCGCCCTAGTCCAACTGGCAGTTAATTAGAAGGACTCGGTGAGTACGTGTGACGTCCGGTCAATGAGCAAGACCTGGAGTTGAGAGCCTATACAGGCTTTCCAATATGCAGAAATTCCAATCACGCGTTTGTTTTTAAATTCGGAAGAGAAGTTAGAAAACATACCCGTGTTCTTAGTAAACTCTTGATGGGTCCACACATATACAGTTGGTAACCTGCCTCACAGAGTATGCCTCATCATGCGAAAAGTCACTAACCTAATTTCATGTGTTGTCACTGAATATCCTGCATGAATTAGCGCTATATGAGTTCAAGCACAAAGTTAAGTACAAAATGTCTGGTCACATGTTTCAAGATCTAGTTGCACTTATCCGTTTTTGTATTATAATAAGGTGACGTATTGACAGGCTGGTCAGCGACCACTGAATTTGAAGAGAATCGACAAGTGCGATCGTAAACGTACCATTTTGTTTATATTAATGGCACATTACTTCCGTAAACTTTACGTGTGGCCTTTTCTGACGGTGGAATACCCTGAACTTCAAATCGTCCTTGAAATATCACTGAATACTTCAGGAATTTCGGTGTCTTCAGTTGATTGACTGTAAAGGTTGATTTTGCGCTGCTTATTTATGAAAACCTTAAATAGGAGATAATTTTTAAAAGCCCTTACCGTAGTTGCAAGTAGTCATTCTGACTGCCTTTTTCACTTTCTGAAAAATATTGATAAGTTTTCGATCGTAAGGTGAAGAATTTGCTTTGTCTTCTCAGATGGCAGCCATTTTAATTATTTTTCTTTCCGTTTAGGTGCCATCCTACGATGATAAGAGCACAAAAGAGTGACCATAGAAGCACCGACATATTTTACTAACTGTTAGTGCTTTGTATGTTTCGCTCCTGAATTACGTAAAGGTAAAAAAACTAGACCGATAATAAATAAGTATCTGGTTGATTCAAATATACACGGACAGACGTTTGATGTTCAAAGTTGGGAAAGTGCTACAAATCTTTGCCCAATGGAATGATCTACGTCATCAACAGTAGACTACGAAATATTGCTAACCTTCTGTGCAAATAAGTTGCTAAAGTCTCACCTACCTAAAGCGCTGTTTTAGCCTGATGAAGCCAAAGTGAAGTCCCATATGCCTGCCAACATGGTTTCAAAATATAGTTAGTGGGAGCTTGTTTTACAAATTCGAAGGATCTTGTAATATGAAGGTCGCCACAAACCTTGAGCAGCTTTGAATTTTCCGCAAGTTTTTCATTGGCCAGTAACGAATTTCGAATGAAGAGGTTGCGTTTGACCGTCTAGTGTGGAATAAAGCTTTGTAAGAAACTAAAAAAAAGCAAAAACCCTAACTAATCTATAAATCATAAATCAACCCTGAAAATGATTTTAGTAATTAGTCTAGGGAAAAAAATTTTCAGATTTATCGAAGCCGAAATTTCTGTTGGCAGTTGCGACTATCAATAGCTCCCCATAAATACTGGACCACGCATTATAGGCATGCAAACCTATGGACGCACAGATCAGTAGGTACCAACCGTCAGATCGTACACATGAGGCCTTAGCCGTGCAGATGGTCGATAGAAACAGTAAGGATTCATTTTAAGTAATTCCTGCAGACCTTAAACTAACCACATGATATAAGTTATGTCAAGGTTTATTTTCGGCTAAACTCCCACACAAACTCTTTTCACGAATTTCCTTGGCATCAAAAATCCCCAGTCGGTTATGGATTCTGGATGTTGGTAGTTGTTGAATCAATTTTTTCCAGGCAAGCCTGAAAATATATGGACAGATTTGCATGGCGTAGAGTGGCTATAACTGTCAAACCTTAGCAGTGAACTAAACTTATAGCTATTTCCTCTCAAAAATCTTGCATAGATGCATACATTATAAGAGTGTTGCTGACAAAATCCTCGATGACCACACTAGTTAGCCTGAAGAAAATAGGCACTCAGTGAAGAAGGAGACACGATCCCTGTGACAAGAGCTTTATGCGCCAGACGTTTCGGATTCCTGCTCGAACCCATCATCAGAGAAAAGGGCAGAAAGGGGTAGTTCATGCGCAAGGAGGCTGCAGTCGCCATGCTACCGCATACCAATGATAATTCACGGTCCACCCCCCCCCCCCCTTCATCAGGGATTGTTGCGCTTGGTGTGATGACTGTTTAATGGCCGACATTCACATCTTTAATTGACGGAACTTCATCTCATGTGTTGGATGTTGGTGTGATGATTGCTTGACCATTTGACTCATCGGCCCTGGCTTTGGGAACACCGTTGGGAAAAGTGTTCACCTGTGCGCTCCCCGCGTGGCTGATAACTCCGCCTAGGCGAAGTCTCAGCACCGAGTATGGAAGGGGCAGATCACTGCATTTGTTAATGGACTGGGGGCCAGTGGACCATGATTCAAGCAGCTTGCA
>CACRXP010000090.1:144868-165087 GCA_902702965.1 Spirometra erinaceieuropaei | reverse complement strand
TCTCCCAAACACCGGACCACTGCCCAGGACAGTCAGCGGTTGTGTGCAAGTGGCTGGCGCAGCATACACCTGCGCCTGGGCGCGCTATCAAACCCCCATGTGTGGCATTTTTATGGGGTAGGGTTAGTTTTGGGGTTTGGATAAGTATGTGGCTGAGAATTCAGTTTAAGGTTAGAGTTTGTGTTAAGTTTAAGTTTTCCGGTTACAGTACGAGTTTGGATTGTGGTTTAGGTTTACGTTTGGTGTTAAGGTTGGGGTTGGGGCAGGGTTGCGATTAGGTTAGGATGCGGGTTTGGGTTACGCTCAAGGTCAGGGTTTGCGGTAGGTTAAAGGTTGGGTTAAGTGTAAAGTTTGGGGTTGGCGTTAGGTTTATAACTACGTTAGGGATTAAGCTTACGTCTGAGGTTACGCTTAGGTTTGCCGTTAGGTATGGGGTATTGTTGCCACGAGTTTCCTGTCAACCAGGTCTTTTGCGGGGATTTTAGGCTTCCTTCAATCTCGCGACAGATTTGTCACACATCTGGTTGCCTTTTCCGTTTCAGCCTCGTCTACTTTCCCCACAAACGACTTCGGCATCCCCCTTCGGCTTACTTTACTTCCAATACCCACATTGCGCTTATACTTGCGACCAGGACATCCTAACTGAGCCTTGCCAGTTAAGGTTAATACCACCGGTATTAGAGGTTTTGAATGTGTTGATGGCAATACACCAATACTATTAGCAATGACGCTGGCAAAATAGTTATACAGTATTTAAACAATTAGTAATAAAAAACAGGAGTCTGGTGGCGGATATAACGTGCTCTGCCTTACAGTTAAACTGCTTTAAAGGTGCTCAATCAGGAGCCTTCGTTCTTAACAGCAAAGGCAGTAGCAACAGTATTGGCATAGTCCCAGAAATGGCACTATTAAAAGCATGCCTTGTCGGTCCGTCAATACCTCTCTGACAGACCAGATTAAAGTACAAAGTAACACACAAATCGCTTGCCGACGTAGCGCTGATGCTCGTTTCGCCGGTTTGGACTCTAAGCATGGGGCGTCAGTCTCAGGACGACAACCAGAAAGTGCGAGACGCCTGAGTCATCATCGGTGATGTTCGATAAAAGCAGAAGGTAGAGGCACTACCTAACATGATGCGATTTTGACCCTCCAATTCAGAGAACCAGGAGTAAAAAGAGCAGTTCTTAACCCGTGAAATCCCATAACACACAGAACGCGCAATTGAGTATTTTTTTCGAGACTACGTTGAAATGACTAAGTGCATGCGCGGGTTTGTTGTGTCAAGGAAAATCCAGCAAAAATAGACCCGCTACCAATTGAAGTCAATCTGGTGACGGCTGAAAAAATGTGAGATGGGTTTACAGGTTTGAGTCCAAGTCTTCGTCGCAGTTTTAGAAGAAAATGGACCAGGGATAATCCGTGAATTAACCGACTCAGCTTTGACCTTGCCTCTTCAAGGGGTTTGCCGTAGGCACCTGCGAGAGCACGGCGCAAAATCGCCACCCACTTCGTGCGAGAATAAAAGTTTTGGATAGGCTGCCGCCATTGCCTAGAAAAGGCCTTGCAACAACGATGGCCGCGAATGCATTTGATTGGCTACTCAATTATGGTATTTTCCCTGATCCCGATTGGGTAGATTTTTGAGGCAGGAGAGGAGGAAAACTGGGAGAAGGAGAAAGGGCAACTTACGGCAGCAGCTATCGCCGAACCTCCCCGATATGAGCTTGCGGCGGCCACAATTAGCGACACCGTCATGAGGAAACAGAGCACGGCCTGCACGACAAAGTCCTGCGAAAATGAAAATGACACATGAATTGCCGGTTGCCCTTGCTGGTGGGTACGGTTAGCCACTCCTGGGGATTGAGTAGGGGCAAAACGGCGCGAGAATGGTTTGTCATAAAAACAAGAAGTTGGCACTAAAGGGACATGCAGAAAAGGGGCAAAGTCATCGGGGCAGCACTTGTACGGTTCGGCTAAAATCTTTATAAGGTTTAATATGAATACTAGCAACTTGAGCGAAATTACGTAATGCATACACATGTAAGAGCAACAGTAATTGGCATAGGTAGGAGTGCACCAACATTGCCCTGTAATTCGCAAACTCCAGTTCTGCCGAAAATCGCATGGGGAACGACGGAAGACCCGGTGATGAGATAAAGACAACGCAGTTGCGTCATGTAGTGGCATAAAATCCACCAAACATGTGCTCATATTACCAGTCAGCACGTGCTTTGTGAGTTTAACCTCGGAATTAGGTGGGTGCAGTAGTCTCATACCAGATGGAGATCGAAGGACATGCATCCGGATGAATTAATGTTTGTGTGAATTGAAGGACTCAACACACGCACCCCAGAAGCGACGGAGAAGTGTAGTCTAGCAGGAAAGTTATCGAATTCTCAGATGGCAGGGCGAGTTATGGGCCGCTATAAAGGTATGACTCAAGTGCAGATGGACATAAACGTCGTGGCCCGGAAGGCTCCCAGTTGGCAGACTTGAGTACCCCCCCCCCCCTAATGGCAAGCTATGACAACCGAGGGAGTAAATACTGAAACGTGTAAGTTGAGTGATAAGCGAGTGTGCTGCAGGCGAGAGATGGGGAACAAATGCCTGGCGAGCGTTGACACAAGATCATTCGCAGTGACTTTGACCCGGTCCTTGCTATGGTTAAAGGATAGGTGCGTGAAGGCAAAGCGAGATTGGCGCTGTACTAGTCGTAGGCGCTTCAGGTGCAATGTCGTGATTGGAGTGTAATAAAAATGACCTTTCAAATGCTCATCGGTTGCTGGTTGGTTCCTTGGAGATGGGCAAAGATTACGAATTAGCCAAAAACTGAAAAATAGCATAACATAACCCCTAGTTAGATGCAAATTGTCTTTACCCAGGTGTACAGAACGGAAGCCAGAATGGAAATCCTCCAGTTCTGCAGACAGAGCGGTTACTTGCTCCCCCGGTATCTTAACAAGACACGTCGACGAAATGGATCACGCCCAAAACTTAAGAATCCACATCATCTGGCCCATGCACAGATGACAGAATGTGACTACACCTCCCGTCATAAATGTGCGCTCAATCAGTGAGTACGGATTGTTGCACACAATTTGCAAAATAAGTGTTCTCCTGGCAAGCAAGGGCAATATATTTGATAAGAAGTAGAAGCGATCGCTGGAACAAGAGCTTTATTCGTCCGACGTTTCAGATATATGCTCGAACCCATAATCAGAGAGAGTGACAGATACGGGTCCGTGTCGAACTTCACAGTTCGTTTAATAGGCTAACAATAGATGGATCCCCTCCGACAAACCCGGAGGACCGGTGGAGACATTTCTGACCTGGGTCAAAGTTCCCCCGTTAGGTTTCAAGTTGTATATGGGAACAAGAAAAAAAATAGACCCGCGAAGAAAATGGAAGGCCCATTTGATGACTCGGATGACCCGTGATTGGATAGAACAAGTAAACCACAAGACAGCGGAAACAGATTGGAAGCCAAATTCCCTGAGATCTTATAGCAAACAGGATTGCCCCCTTCCCCTAGAGGTGCTCGCTGTCGACTAATGGACGTCTGGTAGCTTTGAAGAATCTGAGAAAGAAAGCCGGGGCGGGGTTGTAATCCTGAACAGGAAGGAGTATTTAAGTCGGATACTATCGACGCTGACTGACACAATATTCAAATGAAACCACTACCGGCAAGAGGTTAAAACCTTTGCCGGAAAGATGCATAAACTATTAAAAAGGAAGGGCAAGACGGCATCCCCGCCACTGAAGTTAATAGGCTCGTAATTTCCTTCACTATATATTGTCAGAAAAGTATAAATCCTAGCGTCGTGAATGGTTAAGCAAAGTGCCTCGATTTACTGAAATCCACAGTCACATACTGCAAATGATAGAATTCCATGGATGGTATACGGCCGCACTGGATAATTGAGCATGCAGGCTGACAGTAACACACTGGGCACGGTTCCGGCGAATATTCCTACAGCAGGTCTCAACACGTGCACACTGTGTGCCCCACATCCGGTGCCCCGATGAGCTTTGTCGGACACCACAATGTCAACCGGACCTTCCGCCATTAAAAAAACACTCAACCAGCATGTCTCGTTCTACCGACGAGCAGACCAAACTGGTCCGCCTGCTTCGTGCGGCACCCGTGACGGGTTTAAGCATGTCCAGTAGATGGAAGTGCAGGCGGTGGTAAGACTCACAGGTTTCGACAGGCACGACGCAAACCTAGGAGACTCCACCTAATGATGATCAGTGCGCTATCCCGTAAAAAAATGGAATTACGTGCCATCCATGTTCCGCTCGATACGTCACCACTAATCCTACTTGTCATGACTGCTCCCTGTACTGAGCTGATTCGGCGCACAAGTAATGTTGGATGACATTTATAGTAAGGTACATGGATTCAACGATCGCCGTTTGCTGATCCTGACAGCGGGATGGAAATAGCCATTTGCTAAATGACCAGTCGAACCAAGGTTAGACATCAGATTCTCGCGGTCTGGATGACAGAAAATAAACCAGAAACGGTCATTTCAAGAGCCATTACCTTCGAAAGTAACAGTTGTCGATTACTCGTTGCCTGTTCATGCAGAAATTGAACGACCATTACCGTTCAGAACCTAATGACCTCGTGTAATTCTTGATCGCAACCATTATGTTGTGAGCTGGGGGTCAGTGATCCAGCGTTACCTAAATTACTACATAAGCTTTGGATTGAAGTGGTGGGTTTGAATCATCAGTCGCCTGGGTAACTTCCTAAACGTAACGGTTGACCCAAAAGAACTCTATACGTGTGGGACTGACTGTGATAGTCACTGCGCCTTCGACAACCCCGGTTGTCTTGGCTGTGCCATGGTGAGTGGGGTAAATGCCGCGCAAGTCTGTTTCCTCATGAACTAGTTCGCGCGCAAGTCGCGTGCGCTGCGCCATCTCCGTGGGGCACGCAGTGGAGGTCGTCGCTTGCGACGGTCGGTCCTTCGTGTATGCCTGCAAGGCAGTGTCGTCAGCGTTGATAAATGACGCCAACTCTCAAGTCGCGGATCACTGGGCGGAACCCGGCCACACCTGCAAGTTCGAAAAGGCCAAAGTTCATGCGAGAGGTGCCAACTGCATAAAACGCGAGCGACGTATGTTAGGGCTCTTCGGCCTGTAGTGCATCAAGACACAATTGTCTTTCCTTTCCGTATCCAGCGCTGGGCTGTGTGTAAACACTAAATCCCCCGAGAGCACTGGTGGATCCGACTCCTAAACAATCGTCGGGTTAAATGTAAGCGCCGGCGTGAAAAGCGTGGCCTTTGATGGTTTGAATGTGGGTCGCCAGGCCGTTATTGCACCATACACACACCTCCGCGATAAATGCGGAAGCTGTTAATTGTAGTAGATATGTAGCGGAGCACGGACTGCGTCGCACGTGCGATCGGAATTTCTTTGGATTGCAGCGCCCTATGCTGCGTTGAAGAGTTGATCCGGGACGTACGGTAAAAGAAATTCATGTCCCAGAGACCGAGGCCCCTATTTTTCAACAGCTGCCTGAAATTCGCCTTTCTGTGCGCTCATAAGAGGCCATCCATCCATCAAGTCGCCCTGCAATCTTTCTCCAGCGCACTATGGCTTAATCGGGGTTTGGACTACCGAAGGACTACTGTCTAAGCACGTACAGCGCGAAATAAAGAATTTGCCGTCCAACAACTACAGTGGCATACACCTAATCTACCGCCATTCATAATGGGTCTCCAGCCAAGCAAAAGGACCGTAACAATGACGGTCAGTGTAAGTACAGATCTATGATGCGACGCGTCGACGGACATCTTTGAGTATACCATAGCGCGGACGATCGAAACAGTCAGCCATACCCTACTGGCCTACCGAGGAAGATCTCAGTTCATCCCGGTCGCCACATTGAACTGCGTCCCCTAGTGGCTACGATATGGACTAGCGCTCTACCAGCTGTCCGGCACCACAGGTAAGCTGTGTTCACTGAGTTGACAGGGCAAAGCATGGGCGTTCCGCTTTATCTTACAGTTTTCGTAATACTACTCGTTTGTCGGCAACTCGTCGCCGGGCAACCATCTGGGAGGACACTTGACGGGAGTGCTAGAGTAAAATGCAACGCCCTTAGCCCGTCCAGAAATGAGGCCACAAACGTGAATACCGTCGACACGTGACTTTGAAGTCTAAACAAAATTAAACGGTGCCTTGGAGGTCTAAAAGGGAAGAAAATTTCCAATTCACAAGTCGGTGGTTGTAGGTATATCGGGAAGAAATGAAGGACTTCGGAATCAGAAACATTGTAGTGTCACAAAGTCCGTGCAAAAATGCCAGGTCAGTTAGAGAATCCGCTGAAGTTCAGGTTTCGTAAAACTCCGGGGTCTAGAGCCGGCAGCATATTCTAGCAATGACCGCACATCAAGTGTGCTTACCAAGCTACTGGGCTAGAGAACATAAGCGCTCAAGGTAGCCTCAACTGTAGCCCAGCAAATGTATCCGGGAAGAGAAGGTGATGTTCCAATCAGTCTAGCATAAGCGCGTTGGACTTGAAGTTTAATGGGCAAACATTCTGGGCTCGAATTCTAGGTCATCCGGTGCTGGGGTTGTGTATGACTGACTGACGACGGTTAATACGTCAGGAACGACCACCCCGTCAATACACACATAACTGGTCGTTGTGCGACCGTCCAAAGACGCAAGCGAACTGGTATGTCCCGTAAGTTGGTCGGTGATGGCCTTCAAACAGTAGTTAATATTCCAGATCGCAGGTGACAGGACGACGGGCCCATGGCTTAATGACCAAAGAACCCCGATTCGAGTCCTCGGTCATCCAGGCACGAGATTGGGTACGACTGGTTAACGCGGCCGAAAATCAAAAAATGCCTATCCCAGTCTCCCTTATCTTTGTTGCTATTCTCCTTCTTCCCGCAACAGGGGGCTTTAGTTTGATATGGAACAGTCTAGCATCTATGGAATAAAGTTCTTCGTCTATGGTGCAAGTACGTAGAAATTGTTTTGCTCAAATGGTGCCGACTGTGGAGACACGAACCCCGTCACGTTTGTCTCAGGGCCAGGAGACTGGCTTTGTGGGTTGGAAACGCAGTAGTTCGCACTATCAAGAAGTAATTCCTGCTTCATCTTAAATATCCTTTAAAACATGTTAGAAGCAGGAGCATGCAAACCCCCTCTCTCAAGGATTGAATAGGTAACAAGCAGTCAGAATGGTAGACTAAACTGAAAAACAATCTAAACAAAATGTCCTCCAGTATAAGAAGAACTTCATGTTTAAGCGGAGAGGATGTCCCTTTTTAGCATGACGCAGCACAGTTCAAATGACAGCGACAAAGGCAAAGACTTACAATAAGGACCCAGGGTCCAGGCAGTCGGTGGATGAAATTGAAGGCAAAGATGATGAAGAAGAAGACGGAGAAGATCAGGGAGACGGCAGCGGTGAAGTTGATCCATCCACCTGCTGCGCTCATGCCAAAAGACCAATTTGAGCCCACGCAGATTAATATTATTATGGTGAGTACAATCTAAAGAGGAATAGGAGGGACTGTTGAAAGAAGAGTTTTCAGGCAGGGTTTTGAAATCGAGCTAATTAGTGTGCATTTTCATTAGTTGAGGGTATAAAGTCCTTGAAGAAAGGGTGTTCATCGTGTTAACTGGTTATTTCAAAAACGAAATGTGCGTTTCTAGCTTAGGCCAGACCATACTGGCTAGACCTTATCGGTTTGAGATGTTGCCTTTATTAAAAAAAGGGATAAATTCGCAGACAAACTGAATTACCAGAAAAGGCGTGCGACTTTCAGGCCTGCAAACTATTCGCACAGGCAGTGAGAACGTGGAGGACGCTAGGTAGAGACGCATAAGGTGTCGTGAATTCTCCATGGACGATAATGGCGATCACAGTCTACGTTCTCCGAAGGTCCTTCGGATGCGTGGCACGCTGCAGCGATACAGATGTTCTTCAAAACAGCCGTCTTAGCAGCAGCACACTGCCAGTTTCTATCTTGTGACACTAGGCAATAGAGGGCGTCCCCTGTCATTTCAGCAGATGCAGACGTTTGAGAACTTAAGATGTGACTGCTGGGCTTATCTGCCATCTGTGACCAAATGGAACTAAATAAAAGCTTCCGGTCCTCTGACGCCTCGCAAGCACGGCCTTCGCTGTTCGTTATTCATTCTGTTCAGACGACCACCGACCTGTGGGAGGCTGTCTTTCCAAGGCATTCAGGCTTCCGAGGCAGCGGAACGTACGTCCATTTACGGATCTGACATAGTCCAGACGAGGGGGGATTCTTTCAAAGACAGTAAGTACCGTTAGACATACTGAGGCTGCAGTTAGAGGTAGGTCTGCATTCCGAAGTATAGTTCCCTTCGGATTTATTCCAAAAAACCATCTGGAGCACCTCTGACATGTTTTCAGATTTTCCACCGTCGTTTCAGATATCCTGGGCAGTGGGTGATCTAACCGTTCCGATGCAGGTATTGCGAAGAGTTGCGTGACCGCAGCTTCTCTTCTTCAATGTCAACGTACTCTGTGGACTCCAGGTGCCGTCCTGAAACCAGGAAGTCGGGTTGAAGGACAACGCTAACCTTTAGCGGGTACCGTTAATCGCCACTGAGCCTTTTGGTTATATGTAGAGAAAAAGCTAATGTCGCATTCGTACCAACGCTTTTATCTGTTACTCCACGCTGCAACTACCGTCCACATCGCCTGTGATTCATTCATTTACGTCGGCAGGAACTCACCGGGATGACTTCAAATTTGCATCTCGTTACATCCTCGATGTTGACCAGAAAAAATAATTGCAGTGAGTCTAATAGGACTGTTTGTTCAAGGGTGGCCCTTCGTCCCGCTGAAGGTCACGAAGTTTATTATGTTGACGGGCGAGGGCTGGATCCCGTAAATGAGCCAAATAGGCGTCTCAGTCACTTTTACGCAGTATCTTGTAAAATAATAATGAGCGCCTTCGACGATCTAGGAACGGAAATGCCAGGCATCATTGCACCAGATTTTTTAGACGCCGTCATGAATGGATTCCATCAGCCTAGGCATACAGTCCTCGGTAATAAACTTGAGCCTAAAACAAGTTTGATCATGCGCAAGTGGTTTTCATTTGGAAAGAGGGGCAAAAGACTAACGATAGGTCCGCCTATTATGGAAATCATGATGATGAGACGACAGTTTGAGAGCTCTTTGGCGTTCATTCCAGTCTTTGGCATTGAACGAACGATATTCACCCCCAGAATCTTAGAGCAGTCGTGTAACGACGAGAGTAACAGGTGTGTACGCGACAACGTGCTACCACAGCAGCATCATCGTCACATCAGTTTACGAAATTCGTATCTCACGACTGCCGAAACTCGAAAACTGATCTGCGTACGACTTTAGCACGATCGATCGTATATTTCTAGCTCACAAGTTGACACGAGCGTCTCAAGAGCCGAAAAGGGCGCCGGCTCAACTTATGCAGTGACCGCGGTTGACAGAGGCCACTCTCCCCATTTTATCGTGAAAAGTTGGGATTTGGATAAGAAAACCACTATTTCGATGCACCGACGGCGTTAGTTATGGCAAAACGTTACCAGGAGCCGTCGACACTTAACCGAATTAGTCACAAGGGCAGATACGTCAACCGGCTAGTCTACTGCTACATCTGGGAAGATGGGCACTCCGGAAAGACGAGCTGCTGTTAATCTAACCGCTACGGCAACTTGAGGGCGAAAGTGTCGATAGTAGCGTCTAGGCTGATGCCGGCCCCAACTGGTGGTGATGTTGGTGGATAGCAGGTAAATGCGTGCTTTCCGCCCCACAGGTTAGAGTGTCCATTGGTTCAACTTCATTTGGGAGTCTGCTGCCGAACGAATGAAATTGAAGCAGTTATTTGTCATGTGGTAGACCTGCGGCACTGAATAGACTGAATCAGTAGCAACGAATGTCGTCACAAGTACGAGTAAGGAAACACTACTGACCTGGAGGGTTTCAAGGTCGCCTGCGCGTGCTCGGCGACCTGTAGCGGAGGCCTACGCGGTATTTGATGGTGGGCATGAGAATCCTTCCAGCATTTCAGACACGCAGTAGCTGCCAACTGTCAGGACGAGCACCACATGACATATACACAAGCAATACGGTCGCGATGCTAAATATTTGCTAATGAGGCGCGTGAGAAATAGTCAGTTATTTTATATTGTTTACGCTATTTACGTACGCAGAACGATTTTGTGCCGACGTTCGTAGAAAATAATTAATTTCCGCAAATTGAAGTAATATCGGAAGAGGCTAGACAAAGATAGAAAAGACAGACGTCTAATATGGCTGCCGGACCTGAAAAAGGTCAACGATTGTCGAAGAGATTTGCACAGCCCGTCTACTCAATCGTAATGAGTGGCATTTAAAACAGTAGTTGCGTTTCCCACCTATCAAGCTAAATATGGGGGCAATAAGGAGCCCCAGCCGCACGAAAGAATCGGCTTTAGAGAGCAAATGAAGTTAAATTAGAACAAGTTGGGCATGTCATCCAACTAAATTGCTCATAGAACTATAGCCTGTGCATCCGAAAGTGACTGCGTCGGCGAAGTGAGAACACTTACAGAAGATGACGTGCCATTACAGTTCCCATGCACCATTGACAGTAGCAAGCTCTGGTAGGAGACTGGGTCGCGAATGTCCCTATAAAGTTTATTTACGTAGGATTTCCTCTTCTTTGATAGAAACATCATTGTAATTCATGGAGGAGTTGGTTAACATCCCCAAGGCGTGGTCGCCTTCCTCAAGGTGGAATTTTCAGCTCATTTAGGAGTTTCGGCCATCAGGGAATGAACTCATCTGATGTTCCTAAGTTGTGCTCCAGCTCATTAACAAAGTGTGAGAGCTCAGGCAAAAATTTGAGATTCCAGAGATACACCCTCATCCTGACGATCGAGCTTTCTTTTGAGTTCGGTTTAGGGTATATATCTTAATCTCTACTTTCTGTTGCAATAATGCCAACTTGCATTATTAAATGTTTTGGCACCAAAAATGACCCATTTTTTCTCAGACTGCCGGATTCAATTTTATAAAGTAGACTGTGCAGGAGGTAACGCAAATCAGGCAAAGAACGGGCGTTACGAGTTGTACTAAATTATCTTGTATGATCGAAGTAAAACCAAAAAGTGCGCGACGCATGAAGAGCTCAGAAATCCTACAACGCTAACGAGTTGACAGTAGTAAATTAGACGCCAACAAACTGGACCAACTACCTTTTCTTTAGTCATAGAAAATCAGTCACATGGGTTATATAAGGTTTCCCAGTAACCTTCCACTGACATGAAAGTGCTAATACTGTTCTTATAAAGCTCAGTTGGAGGTACCAGGCTATCAAAAGAACTTTTAGCAAGGATAGAGCCAAATGCAAGGATTAAAGCTACGAAACATACGATGATAAAATCGTCGATCTCAACCGAAATCTACGTTGGTATTGCCCACGTCGCACCACAAGTGTAAGTGATTCGGAGGGGTACATGTGGATACTTGAAAAGCAGCCTCAAGAAGCTGACACCGCAAAAGATTCGGCACGCAGACACAACTTCGTGCACCAAAATACGCTTCATTTTCGAATCTTAGTCGAGCAATCCTATGTTCAATTGGCCAACATGACTGAGAGTGGGTAGACACACGTCGTCGGGTGGGATAAAGGCCTTTAAATTACTGCAGCGATATTCTGCGGTGAACCTTTAGTGGCACCACGACGGCAGACGGTCGAGGCGTGGTTTAGCTTGCCGGCTAATGGGACGGACAGGCTTATCAGGATCTAGTACTGACTAAGTCTGTTTAGCAAAGCGTTTTGTAGGGACAGTGTCAGATGAAGGAACGCTCACCAAATAACAATGAGACAAAAACCGTCTAGACTGGATAACCAAAATTGAAGGAAATGTGTTTGGGTTTTTCGGCCGTGATACTCCATGAATGTGTGTGGCCGAATTGCACAATTTCTGCAGACAAAGCAATCTGAAGACGAGCAAATCATACGGCCAAATTATTAAGTCTGGGTCCAAACGATTTAGGCGTAATGTATCACGAGCCTGACAAGGAGACAATCCAGTGCGCATGTCTGCTTATAAAATAGGGCTTTCAATCTGACCGTTATGTTGAAGTAAAAAGGATGTAGATTCCGCAGTCGCGAGTGTAAAGTAAGCACTATAAGGTCATCATGGGCGTAATTAATAACTACTAAACAAAACACCAAAGAAGAGTTCTCTGATTTTCATCGTTGCGCGCACTGTCAGTATAACTACCTCGACTATTTTTAAAATTCCGTGCTTGTCCCGAATAAACGCGCTGTTGAAGTGAATAGGCACGACAACCTCCTGTCGGGTTTCGTATGTAGTCTCGTATGCTGGAGCCGGAGGCTGCATCCTGGGAGCGGAGAACGGTCACGACGGTCGAGGGGCGCTTGTAGGGTATGTGCGAATAGTTGGTAACTTGTTTTAATGATGACGCTGAAGATTTTTGCATCAAATCAGCTCAGCATATTTGTGGGATGAACGATGTTCGAATTCAGCTCTCCACCTGCCGCATGCCAGTCAGAAATATTGAAACCAGTGCAGTATGGCAGTATGGCAGTGCAGTTGCCTACCGATATTCATAGTTCACAAAGCAGCACAATTCGCTTGATGTTGCCATTCGCAAATTTAGAGGTGTGTTCCAAAGTTTCTACGGACGAAAACATAATCGTCGTTAGATGGACCCCTCGAGCAAGTTGTAGAAATCCTAAACCCTGATTTTCCTAACCCGGGTAGCCTGCTTAAGGAGTCGCACTGCAAACACTGCAGAGGTTTTGCAAAACAATCTTCATTTGAATTCTGCGGTCCAGTCCCCTCCCTGCCAGCACACGGCCCCTTCATAGGTGGTACTGAAAAGTAGCTGGGTGAAGCCCGAACCCGCCCTTCATTGAAGCATTTTAAAGCGTATATGCATTGAAAGTCATTTTTCAAAAGCAACATTCATTGTATCTTCTTTCGCAATAAAAGGAGCTAATCTGGCAAAATCAACTTATAAATAACGGAAAGAATATCCGTTTAGGACCGCTGAATGTGGCCGTGGATAAGCCCAATATACTGAGGTTTTGTTTAAGAGTCTCATTGCGGAAAGTCTAATCAGCCAAGCAAGCTGCGGGCGCCTTGGCGTGGGTGCTATTGCTTCCTATATTGCGCAATTGGTCGAGGATAATATCGTGCGTCAACCATTGCTGTTTTCATGCTCTTGATAACTGTCTTAGTTAATTTATGTATTTCGTGTTAATTTTTGTATATTTTCTCATCAGCCAGTCCAAGTAGTCGATTTGTATGCAATATGTATTCTTGGTGTTCACAGTCTAGTTATACAAATTATTTATCGTTCTTACTATGGCTATCACCGAAGCACGGTATACAAGCCAATTAAGCGTCAGGTAAAGGCACATTATGAGACCACTGGAGAGGCCAAGTCTGAGGTTCCCTGAACGTGGACGGCAGTTACCGTTCAATCCCCGAACGGGAAATGCTTATATTGAGCCCTGAAATTTCTTCCGATAGGTATTATACTTGTGCAAACGAATAATAGGTGTAGAGTCCGAGGAAGACGTGAAGAGCACAAGCGCAGTTGGTTGCAAGTGCTTTCTGAGGAATTTGCAAGAATTCAGCCTCGAATCGCAAATGTCTTTCTCTACTTCAAAGAAATTGTTGAACGTGTTTCGACCTTCCCATCTGGAGGTACTTAAGGACACACGGACGATTGCGAACGCCTCGAGCGTGCAAAAAGATGCCTCAAAGTAATGTCACCTACGTTCATTTGGGTCTCACCGACGGTCTGCTTCATGACCTTCGTCTTTATCCCAAAACAAATATTTTGACAAACGTATTGAATTGCACATCGACGGAATGAAAGTTTCTGAAGGTTCTAACCAGTGCCTATGACCAATACTCAGTCGTATCAGCAATCCCGTGGTTGTAAAAACCATTTTTTCGCGCATTTTCTGGATCTAGTAAGTCGGAACCCCTAGACGACTTCTTGAGTGACTGTGAAGTGGAACTAAGGGAACTACTTGCTACTGGCCTGTGTGTTCCATTGACAGGAAATGTTACCAGGATAGCCCTAAAGAATGTCATCTGTGATACGCCCACCCGATCTTACGGCAGACAAGTGAAAGCGCATGATGGCTATTACGGATGCGGCATGCATGTTGTTTCGTACAGATAACAGCAGTCACTGCAAATGTTCATGTTTAAGTCAGTTTAAGTCAGTTTATTAAGGGAATGAGGCTTTCGCCCTTGAGCACCCTATTCATGTCGATAAACAGAAATAAAGTCATCAATTACATCAGCAAATGCGAAAAGTTAAGAAGTTAGCGGTAATTGTGAGCCAGGCGCAAACTGCCGCTGCTAAAACAATCATGATTGAATGTACAGTAGGTTCTCAACAAGTGAGTGTTGAGTGCAGCGTTGCCAACCGCATGACATCCCACACGTATAGTGGCCGGTTTGCGGACGATAGGTCATTTCGAATCGATTACGTGCACCTCGTCTCTCTGAGTGTCACGTGGAAGTAAATTCACTCGTGGCGAGAAATGGTTCTTCCATGCACCCTTTTTGTTGCATGGGTCCCAATTCCATGAAAAGAGATATAATCCGAAAGCATCCAATGCACTGTTAGCCACTCCTTTTATGGGCGGCCGCCATTTGTCGGTCTGTATTCTTTTTCTCCTGAGGCATCGAAAACTATCCAATAACACCATCACTATATTTAATACCTGACGAGTTTTTTCATTGCTAGCCCGATCCGTGCATTATCTTTTTTGATGATGCTTGCAAACTGACATCACATGCAATTATTATTATAGTCATTATTATTATTATTATTACTTCATGTTGAATGAATGAATCCACGCCTGGTAGGACGCGTCCAAGGAGTATGTCCTAATAGACGTCGAACTCGACTCAAGAGGATTCAGGCACACGAGTGTTCTTTCTGAACCATCACGGAGAGACGTAAGCGTTGACGCAAGTCGAAGCTGGTTGTTATCTGTATTTTTGCGCACTAAAGCACGAGTATATAGAAGTTCAGACGTACAGGGAAAAGCGAAGGCAAGGATAGGAAATGAGGATAACCTTGCAGATCAGAAATCGTAGATCCAAAAGTGTCTGTCGATAATTGTTTATGTTACGCTGTTGTCCGGCCATAGCTTTAAATTTGCGAATGCATCCAATCCCTGCCAGCACCAGCCCCGTCTAGCCCCCTAGAACACATCAGGGCTAGGGTGGTTATGAAAGGACATGGCGGGACTGTGGAAGGGCCTATGACGAGGTATTCTATGCGGCAGCCCCGCCCAGCCCCACGAGCGAAAATAATTGCTCAGGAGAGGTTGCCTTTTCTTCCACTTTTGGCACCCCTTTAAAATATCCATCTGTACGTCGAATTCCCTGAGGCGCAGTGCCTCACCGTTTTCACATGTTGCACGTCGACCCCCCCCCTCCCACCTCCGGCGTATGTAGAGCACTACTGACTACATGGTACACCCGGTGACCCCGCCGTATATGTACCCGCTAATCGGCAATCGATATTGCACACAATGCTGGTGACGCAAGTGCCTGTGAATAAGTTATTTATTGCAAACACTAAAAAGTAGTTGGTTCGATTTATTCAGTTTATTTGGTAAGGATAACAGGCAAAGCCTTTGAAAACCCTATTGATTGCATGTCAGCTCGTGAGAAGTAACTGTACACGAACAATGGAAATATTCGCTACTATAACTGTACTCTATACAGTGAACTGTATATACACTGACTGTAAAATGTGACAATAATAGTAACTTTTATTCAAGTCCCGTGGGGGTCCGTTCATAGTAAGTGAGATTAGCTTTTTACATGAATTTTAGAACAGGTACGTATAAAATATACGATACTTAATTCATAGTTACTGAATGAGTAGTATGTTACGAAGAATGATGAAAGATAGTGAAAAAAGACTCATAACACATAAATAAAATGAGTTTGACTGGATTAACATCACAGGAGAAAAAAACTGCCGCTCATGAAATTATGAAAAGTGGGCAGGACCGGCCTCCATGCGGCAGTGGATAACGGATTTTATGCCATTCACTCAGGCGTTTGATAAGGCCCTCATCGACGGCTGGTTCCTATAGGTGAAGAAAAACAATGGCTGGGAGAACCCATGGTCGACGGATGCATAAGACACTACTGAAGGGAATAAATGATTTAAAATTTAAGCAAGGACTTTCGTACCCTTGAATTTTACCGGAGTAGTATGAATATTTCGTCTTAAATATGTTAAGTTTAATGTTGGCAATTACCGTGTCTCCAAATGAAGGCAGCATGGGGTAACATTTATCATCGTTTGTTCGTCAAACCGCCTCCCGGCGTTTAGCCCGGCGGCCGTACCGGTCCCTCGATCCACTAAACCAGTCAGTGGCCGTTTTACGACCTATTTCGTTGGTGCAATAGCTAAACGTAGGGTTCAAGCAAATGACATCTAATCGGTTAACAAATGAGGAAAACTTACCACATAGGAATGCATATAGAGGACTGTCAACAAGGAACTGTTTCCCTATTGAGTGTTCCAAGCAGAAGCTAAGGCGAAGAGGTGGTCCTTGCAGTGTATCGAGGAGCTTTCTTACGAGCTACTTGTTCTGTCCTCCGCAATTAGGACAAGTTGTTTCATCTATAAGACATGAAGAGTAAATAGCGTTGTTTATTTACATACCATTTCCTGCCGGATATCGGTCTCATCATTTAGCTTGCAGAAGAAGTCCTCGTAGGCACCCTTGGTGCATAGCGTCAAGCGTAGTGCAGAAGGCCTTTTACTGACGACGACGTTGGGGGCAAGTTTTTGCCCAAGCTTTTCAACCATGAGTGCGCGATGTTGTTGTAACACGTTAAGAAAGGCCGTCTGGTTCTGGGCTACGTTGTCGACTCTTTTACTAAATGCGTTTGATCAAACGGCGTAGAAGACGTCCCTGCCGCAGAGATGGATGGACAGCAGTCCAATTGTTTGGACCTCATCATCACCAGGGATGATAGTTGCATTCTCGGATTGGAATCGCACCCGCCCCTTGGCCGAAGTGACCACTGTGTTCTTGTTTGGGAGCATAGTCATTTTTCGGTACCCAAAATTCGAGCTGATGAGGAAAGAAACGTATGGAAAGGGGATTATACCCGAATGAAAAACCTGCTACAGAAGGTGAACTGGAATGCAGCACAAGAACCTGACCCAGAAAGCGATTGGCTCTTCTTCAAGAACATAATGCAGCACTTGGTAGAGAGCTGCTGCCCACTGAAGAGTGGGTGACGTCAGAAATAAAGAAGAACCTTAAATTGAAAAGGAGACTTAGGAAAATGTACGCCAGTTGTCAGCAACCAGAGGATTTCGCTGACTTCAAAAAACAGAGGAATGTATGTCGGAATCTGTTGAGGAGGCAACGGGCACAATTTGAGTCAAAACTATTAACAAATATCCCGCAAAATTCAAAAAATTGTTTGGATACGTGAATTAGGCAAAACGCAACCGGGACTACATTCCCTGCCTAAAAGATCGCCGGGGAAATACGTTGTTTGACAACTCAGATAAGGCGAATCTGTTATCCGACTTCGTCACGTCTGTGTATACTGAGGAGCCGGCTTTTGATGTAAGAGTTTACCCCCAAATTGTCAAATCAAACAGTACAATAAGCACTGTGGACTTCACAACAGACACGGTAAGGAAAACTTTGAGGCAACTACAACCCACTAAATCTCCTGGTCCGGACGGCGTGTTCGCAAAAGTTCTGAATGAACTCTCAGACCAACTGGCCTCTCCGTTATCCAAGATCTTCAAAACTTTGATGGAGACCAGGGCTTTGCCTACCGACTGGAAGAAAGCAAATATAAGCCCCATTTATAAAGGTGGCGGGAGAACAGCCCTAAATAGTTTCAGACCAGTGAGTCTCACTAGCATCTGTTGCAAGTTGATAGAAAGAGTAATAAAAAGGGAGCTGATGCGGCACCTTAAAGAAAACAACTTGCTCTGTCTACATCAGCATGGATTTCGAAGCGGTCGATCCTGTCTCACCAACCTCCTAGTACCCCTGGAGAGCTGGACAAATCAATTGACATGGGCTTATCAGTCGACGCCGTGTACATCGACTTCAAAATGGCTTTTGACAGTGTTCCACACAGACGACTTATATCTAAACTACGTCAAGTGGGTGTGAATGGAAATCTTTTGAAATGGCTAGCCGATTTTCTTACGGGCGGATCTCAGCGTGTGTGTATCGGAAACGCTAAATCGGAATGGGCATCCGTGCACAGTGGCGTTCCGCAGAGAAGCGTTCTGGGTCCAATTCTGTTCCTAATATATGTGAAGGACTGCCTGGACTGTCTGAACTGCGAGCGAGAGATGTTTGCCGACGATCTCAAATTGTGGAAATCAACAGAGAAGCCGGAAGACTCTGTACAAATACAAGACAATTTAAATCGCTTGCAAAAATAGAATACAATAGAATAGGTTTATTGTACCGTCCCTTGGGCACTGTCAGTCCCCTTTGAACTCAGGAAAAAACCAAAAAACAAACTTATCAATTTCAGCTGCACTTTGACTTAATTTTTTCGGGTGTCTGTTTAGCTTAAAGAGCGCGAATTGAGAGTTTGTTTTAAGTTGAAAAAACGTCAGTTCTAAGGGAAAATAAAAACAAAAGTTTTAAAAAATAACGATATGTACAATATAAAAATTGAGGTTTGCATTTTGGTAGTTTTTGGGGGCATGAATAATATGTCCTTCATGGCAATTGAAGAACTTTGATATCGGCCTGACCGTGAAAGTATTTTCCTGTTGGATAAATTTCGGTGTGATCTAGTTGCTGGTTGTCAGTCTATCTGGATTGTAACGTCCCTGGACTTGGACAGAGTTGTTTGAATGAGGTGACACTTTTTGCGCGAGGACCTAGGGTGGAGATGGCGTAGTCGCGTGTCGGTGAAGATAACCGGTGTCCCTCCCTCTCTCTTCTGCCGATCCCTTTCCCCCTCGTCATACCGTAACGCAACGTATCGTCCGAACCACTCGCCTCCTCGCTACATCGGCACTCCCTCCACCCTTCCCTGCAGTTGCCCCCAGCGCTGCGCTCCCCACCGGTTTACTAGCTGGCATGTTGGCATCGTCTCTCCACCCAGACAGGTCATTCTACAGATGTAACCATCCTACCTGTACTATTAACGATTAGTATACGTTTCCCCGTGCAATCCCGTCATATTACACTTTATCTCTTATTCGACATGCCTTCTTCTTCTGTGTATGGATGTGTATCAAGGAATGCTAACAGCTCCGTTCAGGTCTACCCCGGCCAAGAGCTCTTCTCGGCGTTTCCTTACTCAGGTGTGTGCTACCCTTGACGTCCTCGGCCGCTACAGATAGCTGTAAGGGGGCGGTCGCACAGTTCCTATGTGTTTTTCAGGAGGCTTGCCATCGTTGTCTGGACTAAGAGCTGGAAAAGATGACTATATATCAGGAGTAAGGAGCATTCAATGGTAAGTCACAATCCAAACTGTCAAAATACTTTTGAATCATGTATCATATTGTTTTTCTTAATGTGACATTATAGGAGTAGCGGCCGACTGTTTACAATGACCTAATATAGTTGTATATATGTTTAATATGACCTTAATGTAGACATACGCACGACTAATATGCAGTATTTTATCGAAGGGTATATTTTTATTAGTTTCATAAGGGATATTTAGTGTCAGGTGACATAGCTGATGAAAACGAGAAAGGGAGGAAAGAAAGAATATCGCTATCTGTTCTATGTTTATCAATGATGCTATCTTTTATAAATTTGATTATTTTTAGTGCTCTGTTCTGGTATTATTCAAGCGGCTGGCATCATCAGAGCCCTTTTGGATCAAATTCTATATCAAAGAATTGACTTGAAAAAAATGTCCTATCTTATTCAAAAATAAATGTGTATTGTCATTTGAAAGGAATTTCTTAGTTTTTATTTTAAATTCGATAAGGGTTCGACTTTTCCGGATAGAACTTGGAAGAGAATTCCAGATAGTCGCATATCTTATGGTGTAGAAATTTGACCTTTGGGACTTTGTGAGTTTAGGAGTCCTTATAATATTCTCGTTATTTCTGGCGTTTCTAGGAACGTATTGGTTGGTAAGCAAATTCAGTTTGAGAATATCTGGGTCGTGGGTGACCTTGAATAGGAAGTTTAGAC
>CACRXP010000090.1:81970-107562 GCA_902702965.1 Spirometra erinaceieuropaei | reverse complement strand
CTGTTCTCCTGGGAGGAGGAATATCGTAGTGACAGGAAAAGACCAGTTGTTTTAACGCGCTAAAAATACGGCCAGTAAAATTTTTGGCACAACTTTCAAGAACAGTTTATCGTCACACTGTATTCCCGAGAATAATTTGCCCTTTTCTAATTCTGTTTGAAATGGACCGGTCAATTACTTACACATGCCTCATTTAAGCGTTCGGTTTCTACGAACTCGCAGACAAGGTTCAGTAGGCGCCAAGGGTGCGTTTCGTCTCCCGCCTAAAAGGGAAAAAACAGCTGGCTTCGTCTCCAACGAACAGTATGGTACTGCAATCAGCCTGCTCAAGTCTCTTGCAGAAAGTACTTTTACATTTATAGACCACCGGTTTAAGCTGGTCTTTTATCTGCCGTTTGACGAGTTATTGCATAATATTCGCCTAGTTCATGGCTTATTAGACGACAGTTAGGACGTCATCCACCGGACGGTGCTTTTATTTGCACATTTTTATTTAAAGATATCAGTTATACCTTCGGTTTTGCTGCTATTTGAAGAAAGCTACCCTGACCATAATCGAAAAATAGAACTGCAAACTACGTATTTATCTTCATCGTAAATGCAATAACTCCACTTGGCATCGCTTGAAATTTCTGCTGCATTTCTGCCTACATCGGAATCACATTGTGAATATACACCTAATAATTGGGATTAACAATTAATCTCCATACCGTTGACTAAACAGAGACCTATTCAAAGCTATTTCGAAACTGGGTTGAAACCAGCAGAGGATGCAATCATTGTTTATCATTTTTTCCGGCAAGCTTAAAAACTTTTTCCCACTTCTAGCTTTGCTGAGGGAATTAGAGAAGTGCCTGGTCAGTTGCGAAATCCGTTTCGCATCAACGGGATGCTTAACGAAGTGTATATGTGATAGCTCATGAAATGTCATGGATGTCGGAGAAAACCACTAGAACACACTGCGTCAACTCTGCGTTCCCCAAAGCCATATCAGTGTTCTTCAAAATAAGATGGGACAAGGTTAATAATTAAATGTTTACTTACATCAATATCATTAATTTTCATCGAAATCTAGAATGTCAAATAATGAAATCCAACAACAAATAAAATAGACAGCGTTCTGTCGAGTGTCCGTTTCAATGTACAATGGCATAACGTTATCCGTACGAGGGAACAGTCTGGTCACCTGCGATGGTTTGTTCAGTTTGGTTTTTTAGCCCAAATTGAAGCTTCCCTCTCATCGAAAATATTTTTCTCTGCCTTGTGCCGCTTTCTTTTGATAAGTGCGAATAGCACTCGATAAAATTAAGATGCGGGCCATTAGACGGAACAAAAACAGACTGAAGGCTGCCGGCGGAAAGGCTGACTGTTGCCGAAAAATATAAATTATGTTTCACGTTCATGCCTCTTTGGCGTGAGCCCGTTTAGAATTATAGCATCTATTCGAAATCGCTGAATGGTGTTTTAACAGAAAACACCCTTCTAAATATTGACAAACGCCTTACTGATTATGAGGTTTGTTCTCGAGTGCCAGAATGTCGGCCCTCCGAATCTTTAAGCCATCTAAAAAACCAAACCGTCGACAGCAGTTAAAGATTGAAATCGGCACAAAATAGTCTTTTAGAGATATCTTTCTACGTAGGACTACCCGGTTTGAATTTATGGACCTAGCGAAATAAGATCTCATCGTAGAATTGAATGCCTTTGCAGCATAGGAAGTTAACTGCAAATAGAAATTATCGGAATTCCTTTCTGGTAAGGTGTAACACAGAACATTATAATATGTCACGCTGGCTTTGTATGCATCTGTTTAGTCCAGTATTTAGCGATATTTTGGAATAACCCACTGCCGAGCAATCTTGGCATTGCGTTTATAGGGTAAAATCCATCATTCTTGTAAAATAGGTTATTATGAACTGATAAGATTTCTCATATTTTACTTCAACTGATTTTTGAAGATACAAAATTCAGTTCTAGGCATAAAAAGATACTAATATTAAACGTTTCTTACTTTTATCAATGGTATTTCACCTTACCTTGCACATAACCAAGAGGTTGTGAGCTGCACAATTCCATAGCATAAAGAAATTACTTGATTATCAAAAATACCGGTTTTTGTTGAATCTTGCCCAGGTTTCTTCAATAAAAAGTTTTCAGATAGAATATTCTTAAGTGAGTGGTTTTATGCATCTCAAGGCAATTCAACAAACAAAAGAAAGGCCACAAATTTTTTTCCGTACTACCCATTGATATGCCGATCACGGCATTCCCTGAGTTGGGCCAGCTACTGTAGTTTCCGGAATTGCAAAATTTTTCGGCCAGACATGCACGAGGCGTTTTTTGCTTTGCTTAGGTTCCCCGATGCGAATGTGTCGTTTCGCTACGTAGCTACGACATGCTTAGTCCGTCATTAAAATAGAGGTGTATGAAAAATTAAATCGATCTAAGTGGCGCCATGCGCGTTTAAGAATCAATAAATAGCACTTTAAGTAACAGGCTACTGCACTTTTATAATATCATGCACGTTAGTGATTGAATTTGCCAAAGGAAATGTGGAATCAATAAACCTCTTTGTCCCTAGGAACAGTCAGTTACACTGCACAGAAAAGTTGTTCAGCAGTTGAAGTTTTTAAAAGACGAGAGTAGCGGCAAATGCTTTGACTGCTTGGTGTCACCTGATCAAGCATTTTTATACATTAAATCCGCGCATGCGGTTTAGTAATATGGTACAAGATAAATTACGAGAAATGAATATGCAAGAAAACAATGTTTTTAAGGAAGAGGGAATGCCACTTGACATAAAGACACAAATGAAAATGAAAGTTTGTTAGATAAAAGTATATCATTCGAAGTTGGTTAGTCATTGTAATTGGGGTTTTCCAAAAAAGGCCAAGAAGTTTGAAAAACTTTCGTTTTCTGGTAAACACAGCATCAAATAGTAGTAGGAAAATTTGCAAATGTTCCATTTTCCATCTTATGGCCATGAGCGCGTTCAGAACATCTTGTTGATTTTCCATTTGTACATTCATATAAAATTCCAGGTTAATAAGGTGACGTCGACGTACATAATTCAGATGGTCATGTTCTTGATTATGTCCTTTAGATCACATTTCGCGAATATCGATCGCATGTTGGCCCCCTACATTAAGCACTTGGTATTTTCCTCTGAAGATCCACGTGCACAGTCTCATCTCCGTGATTATTTTCGTAAACAGGGGTCAGCTCCGTCTGTGTGGTACTGGCTACACGTTACAGCAGCGTTAGAAGCTGTCAAAACAATTTGCAAAATATCCAACGCCTTTTTCTCTTGAGTTGATGTTCCCCTGCTCATTTTGCATGATTAGACATGATCATGCCGCACGCTGTAGACGTGGCGTTAGGGAAAATTTGTGCACATTTAGATCATGGACTTTGTATCTAACGCATAGGAGTGATCTTCATCCAGCATCCATATTCTCTAGGAAATCCCAGTCAGGTAAAACTGCATTGAATAATGCGCTTCTAACAAGGCTGTGACTGCGGAAGGTTTCAAGGGTAGCATTTAATGAGCACCAGGCCTTTAGTTTGCGCCCTAGTTTTCGCAAAAGAATGGATATAATCTAATCGCATTTGGCTTACGAAGGACAAAACTGTGACTCAAAAGGTATCGACAAGCGCTTTTGGCAGTGGACGCGTACGGTAGAAAGGGACCTTCTGAATTAGGTGAACATCGGTGTATTTTAAGCCGTGTATTTTGCAAATATGTCCGAGTTTTGTACACTTTGTATATAGACAAGTTATACAAGTAAATGAAAGAGCATCGATCATCTGAATGTTGTTAAACCTGTTTAAGTTTATTTAGTGATTTACGGATTTTCAACTATTCGACCATGCATTTGAAATTTGTCTTCGCTTATTACGAATTCGTCTATTAAAAATGTTTTAAGAACAGAAGCACGTTTACGCAAAATTAAATAAACTTTCGTTGAATTGGTTGCACAGACGAAAGATGGGCAGAATTGAGGAATATGTGCACTTATGTTTATGTTTCTACAAATCGCCTCGCGTTTACCGATATTTTTATTACCCGGATGTCCAGTCTGAAGGCGGTAGAAACCTGCTTAATAACTCGTTACTGTCTGCGTTGAAGGCTTCACGTCTTCGCTTGCTGCGACCTAATTATGTGTTGCATAAAAACCGAGTTACAGGACAGCCATACATAAACGCATATGCTTCGCAATAATAAGCAAGTAAATACTTCTGTCGATTCTTAATTTTGTTGGTAAATCGATATTCATCATGGTGGTCATAGTCTTAATTTCTGGCAGGTTTGGAAGAGTCATTGCTCACTCGGGCTTCATAGCCCTAGAATACTACATCAGTATGATCGCAAGAAACGTTTGCCAGATTCAATAAGTGTGTTTTCGATTAGAAGTGATTGGCTACGTTGGATTGTGATATTATTTAACATGCAACAGGATTCTAAGATGCTTCGGCCACTCCAGTAATTGATTTCTTTCCGGATGCCCGTAACAACTGCGCATTCTGAAAGTGCTATCTGTCTATTGTGACGTATTCCACTGATTTTTATGGCCCTAATAAATTCGAAAATATGTATAGAAGCCATTGTAAAAAAATGTTCCCTTATGCATTACTTTCGTTTTAAAAATAAGTCCTCCTTGAATTACTTATTCAAAAAGGGAAAAACTATGGTTTTTAAAACATTTGAGACTCATGGATACGTGAGAAGTCGACCAGCAGTTGCACTTCTAATGATATTTTTAAAGTCGCATGGGATCCCCTTTGCATGTAACGGAAGTCGTACATTTCTTTGCGCTATTAAGGGGAAATCATATAGAGCGGACAGATGTGATGCCATGCGCATACGTATTTAGCAGCATTTGTTCATAATCAGGGCAAGGATAGGGTGTGTAACCCACTAAGGTGGTTTTTTCAAAAATGCACCTTCTTATCTTATCTAAGTAGATGTGGTACGGCTCCAAGGCACAACGGGATGAGTGAGTCCTCTAGGGCGATCTGTGAGGGCCCCTCTACCATTTTGTGTTCCTAATTGAAACCGACAGTACAAGGAGCCCATGACTCAGTGGTTAGTATGTTGAACTTCCAACCAACGGATAATGGGGTCGAGCCCCAGGCGTTCAGGGCTTCGGGCTTGGGTATGGCTGGCTGACGACGGCTAATAAACCGGAAATGGCCGTGCCAGTCTCCACTGTCTTTGTCGGTAACGCTATTGTGTGGTTAACAACGGTTTGCCTGACAAAACGTCGACACGTAAGTCATGCTCTTCGCGGATGTAAATGTTCACTAGCGTCATTAGGGCTAGGGACACGGTTGGAGCCGTGGTTATTATTGAGAGTTGGGTTATTTCTGGGGCCAAGTTTTTAGGCCTTGTTACGGCCACGTTCAAGATTTCCCTAAATGCTTAAGGGTTAGGGGTTAGGTTTACCTATTACAGCCATGCTTATGACCGGCGTTAGGGTCATAGTGACTACAGACGCATTTAAAACCAAAGTTTATTCCTTCACCAAGAACTAGGTTTGAAAAATGACCTTCGAGTCGTGGAAGGCGGACATTTAAAGACAAATACGTTTTTTTGGGAAGTTGGAATAGGTTACTGGATAAATATTTTGTGGTGGTTTCGTAGGTCGTTGTCAAACTTTGAGCGAGTGTGTCAAAAACAATAATTAGATAATAAAGTAGTTTAAAGCAAGCAAGGACAGCGGAATTTAATGGCACCAGAAAATTTCCCGACGGCTTCTCAACTACCGCCTGTGGTTGCATAACACAAATAACAAGTGAGAATGGTACAGAGGTTTGAATGTCGACAGACAAAATCAATATAAAACAGCAAGGTCAACGCATACTGCCCGTAGACTAATCAATAAAATGATAACTTCAAAATGCAACAGAGAAATAAAAATAGGGAAGTAAACATGCTGAGGGATTTAGAAAATGAAGAGGCCTCAGGTCGCGCCTGTAAACACTTCCAGTCGAAGACGCATTTCAAGATTCTGGTCTTTGTATCAACGCGAGCTGTATGTGCCAGGAGATAAGTTTAAAAATTATGCTAACGGCAAGGTGCAGTTCTGCGAGCCCATTTGGTTGATAGCATATAGTTAGTTTACTAAAACAATATTTACTAACATACGTCATACAGCCAGTTGCTGGATTAGGAAGGGAAAGGGCGCGCAAGTAAAGCTCAAAGCAGGAAGCGCGTGAAGGTGGCATATACATATTCCCCCCGAGGTACAGCCACTTCTTGGATGCGTCGGATAAGGAAAGTGCAATCACAACTAAAAGGCCGCGGAGGCGAAGCGCAGTGCACGACCATTTTGGCGGAACGATGGAGTTCTGGTCCTTCTGAACGATTGCATGAGCAAGCCTACTTAGCCGCTCGCTGGATTAACATAATAAAGAGGGCACAAGCAGGGCTCAAGGCACGTGCAGAGAGGCGCGTGCGAATTGATAATTGGAGAAACTGGTGCTGGCGTATAAGCTCTCCTCCCGCCGTGACACAGTTACTCGTTGTATTAGAATGGCAAGGAAGGTGGAAATAAGTGATATTTACAAATTCCGAGTACTCGTATCTACTAAGCTTGTTTTAGAAGGCTAACCCTATGGTATCAATCAATTGGGGCTACAGAAACAAACCTCACCATGTTAACAAGCTTTTTCCAATGAGAAGAGCAAGATTGTGGAGTGGTATTTCATTAACCCTGAAATCGCAGCACAGATAATGTGTTCATGACGACACATAACATATTAGATCAAAGGCGCTTACTAATCACCGCTAAATTCAACTGTCACAGCGTCTTCCTGGAAAAATAGCAGCAAGACAATTCTGTCGAATAATTGCTTCGGTAATTTCTAAGTCCCTGGGTTTGAAGGAGATTTTGAAATATTTATCCCGATGTGTTGACCTAACTCTCCAGTCGTACGTCTGAAATTCGGAAGAGATTTGACCGATTATACAATTCGGGACTACTTGCACAAAAAGTTCCCTAAGACTTTCTCAATCTATGGTTCTACGGGAATGAGAAGGCTGTGAATTTCTTTTGACCTACATTATGTGCCAGTGGCAGCAGTTGTCTAATTCGTTTTAGTCATTTAATGCATTTGAATTAGAAGCCTGTGATTTTCATACTTATTTCCTGCTTTCGAATTACGACGACTCAAATTTAAACAAACGGGGTCATTTAAATGACAGAAAGGATATAATGAAATATGCGCGTCGACGCACGAAAGCGGTTACTAAGGAATGGACGCCAAAATGCTGTATTTTACAAGAAATCAGTTAGTGGAGAAGTTATTATTGGTCGACAGTTTCGTGTCTCATAAAAAGAGCTATTTTAACCCCAACCAGGAAAATTACGTGAACTTTGATTTTACACATAATAATTTGACAATAGTTTAATCAGTTGATGCGTTAGGTGGACATCCGAGTTTTATTCAAAACAAGTCTGCAGCAATAATATGCTTTTCAAACAACGTGAACTGTAACTGCCACTTCCAAATTATAGTCAACGCAATCTCGGGGGAAGTGAGCAAACCTTCATTTGCTATAATCATTTATTTACTCATTACGACTTTGTTAAGTGGCATACACTTTAGGTAAATAGGACGAATCTCTGATGCTACGTGATCTTTCTTAATTCTCTTCATAGCTCCTGGACGAATTTTGTCAACCGAAGACAGCCTCCAGATCCTATATCCCACAGCTAACTACAGTTATAATTATGACACTGTATTCTGGCCAACTACCAGTTCTTATTGAGGGCAAAACACGAAGATCGCAGACTCATTAGTGAGAGAGAGACAAATAAGAAGATTCGATTACCAAACGGTTGTCTGACTTGTCTGAACGGACAAAACTCTAATGAGCATTTAAGGGAAAGAATTACGTTTCGTACCATGCCATCTCTCCTATTTCTTTTCATAATTCTTGGATGGTGTTTGTTAAGCAAAGATGGTAACTGGGCCATATAGCCCACAGCTCATTACAAATCTTATTATGGCAGTGTGCCCTGACCCGTCAAAAAGAGAAACAGAGAGTATTTGGGTGCCAGAATATGCACTTAGAAAAGGCCCGCAAGATGCAGAACGTGGTCATCGATACAAATAGGCAACCGGAAGATCTGTGATTATGCTGCCAGTTCTAACTGTGGACAAAACATGAGGACCGCAGACTCGTAACAGAGAGACGAAGATTCGATTACCGAACGGACATCTGACTTGTCTGAACGGGCGTCCCTGACTCATTTCAAGAAATTCTGTCATGGGGATCCACACATCCCACCTTTCGCATTGCGTGCTCACCGTGGGACTGCACTGCCTGACATGGTCAAAGATCTTAAACACTGCAAAAGGCGATGCATTAGAAAGGTCGTAGGTCTGTTACTGTTCTAGTACCACCTACACTGGCCGACAACTTCAAGCCTCCGGTAGGTCAGAGGATGGCATTGGTCACTGATTGCACACATTCACAATGAGATGAGTAACCTCTCGCGGCGAAAAAATCCCTGGACCTTATATATTGGCCCTCGCGCAAGCAAAAGCAGAATGGCACATCTGTTGCAACCTCTCAATGCTAGACCGCGTTCTCGTCCATAGGGGAGACCGTCACGAGGCTTCAATGACAAGAGCGATTTGTGACGTCGATTCCTGGACTAAAAATCGTCCTGTTATCTCTAAGATGAAGCCGTGAATACAACCCCACGGGCGACTAAAAGCTAGGCTACCACCACTAATTTAAATAGTTCTCTGTTGGCCCGACGAAAACAAGGAGATCCGCAATCTTCTTCGCGAGCAGAGCGGGCCCAACACAGCCTGTGCCTACCGCGAGAACAAGGCCAACCTACTGACATTCCTCAGGTGGTAATGCCTGTTACAACGACGAATTTGGAAGATACAAAATACGTAGATGATTTCAAGTCATAAGAAAGATATGGCAATGCGAAACCCAAACAAGTAGGGAATTTTTTCACGCCAATCAGGGCGATCTGTGTTTCCAAATCAAAGTATACGCCATCGCACCTCTAAAACGCTGGCAAAGCACGGCTGAAACATTCTCAGTCGGCGAAGAATTTAAAATCCTTTAAGACTGTTCCACTGCGAGAAGTAAGCAGTCGTGCAGAGGATTCGACCGCGCATTTCGGCTAACGTGAACCGTTTATCTGAGCTTATTTGCTCAATGAAAATGTGAATTATTGCTTTGCAACTTTGAGCCGTCGAACTGGACTTGGGTCTTCTGAGATAGAAAAAATGAAATAAATTCTCGAGAATCGATCATCGATCAAACCTGACTGGGGACTATTTGAGGGGATGTGCGACGCAAGCAAATCCGGCAGGCCACTGCATAACTTAACAAATTCGGACAGTATGCGCTCGTAGACCCGTAATCTCGAAAACATTTTGAACCAAAAATTCGATCTTTTTAATATTATCTGCATGGTCGACAGAAATAAGTGCATTTTTGCGATCAGTATCTGGATACCATTTCATAAAGCCAGGCATTTTAGGATCCCTCAGCTAACAAAAAGCTGTTCAACTGCTCTGAAAGAACTTGAATCCAAAATACGCCGTTGCCGGTTTATGAACATGAGTGAGATTTACGAGAACAATGTTCGTGGTAAAACACTTGCTTTTTACCATCTTTTTTAGACTAATGTCTTTGCTTTTTATATACCGGCATTCACATTTTTAATGAAATAAACGCATAATGTCAGTCTCAGACACAGCCGAGTCTCGACCGCTTCCTCTTTATCGAAATTTCTGCATAAATGCCTTACAAACTTACTCCAATTGTAAGTTTGCCCCCAGAAGCCGTCAGGCAGGTGGAATAAAAGTAAGGGATAAGAGTCCATTGCAATTCAGTCCAGTTTAACTGCTTTTTTCCAACTCAAATGATTTCCTTGTACAGAGTCTAACATTCATTTAAAACAGATTCATTCTTACCAAAGAAAAGTCTACTAAGAGTTGGTGGCGTCTACGATAAATACGTGCGTTCTAACCGCCAGTAGCAACAGACGGTTTGGAACACTTGACGTCATATACGACGGAAAGAAATCGTTGATATTTTTGACCTTGCATTAAAACCCCTACAATCTCTAACCAGGGCTCTGCATAAGAAAACAAACATCTAATCCTGGTTTTTGGCTTAGACCAATGAGGTTGCATTTTTGCTATCGAAAATACGTTCCCTTCTAATATAAAATGCATGCAATTTAAAAACATTTACTTCTGGGACAATGCAGACAAGCACCTTTCTGTTCAGTCTGGTGACAATTCTTCCTCTCTTCCACATGGGGTACGTACATGACAAAGGTGTCTTCATGAAAACTGTCTTAACGATAATGAATCTGACACGTGTCACTTGCGATTGCACCTAGCACCTAGCAGGCAGTCAGATTTCGCCTTTTTACTTTAATGTCAGTTTGTGCAAATACTCATGTAAAAATCATAGTCAGTTTTGGAGTGGAACAAGTGGAAGCAGTCTGACTGCGATATGAGGAAGCCCCCACCAGACGAAGAAAGAATGCGACAAAAGGTTAGTTTGCTAAGTTTCCGTTGTCTTTCTAAAGACTCATTCCGGGCCACAATTTGCCATAAATATTCCCAAAACAAAGCATCAACTGTAAATGCTTTTTGCAAAGTGAATCCGTCCAGTATGACTGCTCCGTCAGTCACGCCATGAACAGGATGTCCTCGGCTAATAATAACCAATGAACAACACATATAAGCCTCATGGAGATAATTACTTTTGAATTGCAGCATAAATTTATAATAAAACGCTCTGGTGCTCTGCCAGCGCTTATGCGCTTTCTCGAAAAACGACAAAACTTTGAGCACGATAAAACGTATCTGGTATTGTCCATAGTGACTTCAGGCCTCCATGAGACAATAGCATTTTAATATAAACGAACACATTTGTAATCCTGGTGGTTCGGAGCTGTAACGATGAGTTCATGAGTTATAGTTGAAGGCAATTTAGGTAGGCAAAGACTGGAAATTTTACTATCAATTCTTTTAGATGGAAGTTCATAGTGGAGTAATAAAAAGTTTTTATGTTAATACCGTTGTCTTCTAGTTGTGAAAGCAAACTTTGTGCTTGGAGCAAACGTCTGATTTCGAAGAATGCCACTGGAGACATTACTCTGGAAGTACCGATTGTGGGCAGTTATTGGGTACGTCAACCATTTAACATGTCTTTTCTATATCATTAGTTCTATGTGACACTGTGCGCAATAGTTTGCATAACAAGTTAATTAAGGCTGTTTATTCGTGTTAAAGAGAGGATATCTTGGAAGTGAGAAATTCTGGACGTACATTTGGGCAAGAGGATGGTGTTCGTACAAGGAAGGCTACTTTCGCTGCCCCTACACTAAACGTATGACAAAATTACATTTTTAAATTCCATAACCAGTATTCTTTGCATGAAAATATCTTTAGTTTATTTCTTAGTCATTTTGCTTTTACACTACTGCATAAAAGCAAAAAGGGCATTCTTGCTCTTGTGAATACATTTGACCCGCTTGCATTCATGACTTACAAAACAGGCAAAATTGGTGTTCATGTTTCTGCTTAAGACGACGATTATGATGCAACGGCCCTTACCTTGCCGAACGTCGAGAAAATCTCCTACGTTATGCTGAACAGCGAATACCCAATAACGATTCACAAACCTGAGAATGAGAGCATTCGTATGTATAAACATGTCTAAATTTTGCATAGTGTTCCTTTCTTACAAACTGCGCGAGACTTGCCGGTGCGTAAAGCAGTCAATTAACTTGAATTTTTATCTGAAACATTTTATTGTAGCTGGCTTCCATGTAAAAGAAGGCACGGAGTTGGACATCTGCACAGGCAAAAGCAAAGTTGACTTGTTTTGGTCATTCAATGGCAATGAATCAGACCTAGAAGATGTGAGTCATGCATGAATTATCATTTACATTTCTTATCAGAACACAATTAAATGCATTCAGTTAATCGTTGTTTCTATCTAAAGATTAGTTGCTACATATCTGGGAACATTTTGTGCTCGGGATTGCAACCCGCTAGCGCTGCATCGAGTGGAAAATGTGGTAAATAACCTGCCCATTGAATGCTTTTTTCCTCCATACGGTGTATATATCAAATATTATCGCTACTTTAATTTACAATGCAAACTTTGCACTTCCCCCTCGCATGAGAAGTGAGCAGGATGATTTAGATGGCTTGTAGATAGGCAACATCGGCCAACGTTGTTTTAATTAAATTTGACACAATGTTATGTCTACCTAGCGGTAGACGGTAGCCTTGGATATATTAGATTGCTCACAAAGGGTCTGACCGCACCTGATATATTTACTCCTTTAGCTAGCGCCGTAGCAAAGGGAGGATTTTAGCCGATTCATACGCGTTCACAATCCCGAGGTTTTTCATTATCGACATGTGCCTCATAGTGTTGACTAATCTAAGTTGAGAAAACTATTTTGGGATTAGATATTCAAATTATTCCTCGGTCCCATACCCTGTAGCCTTCTTTTCCAATGATAAGGCCCCCATTTACTTTATTACCCTGTGAGTTTAGAACATATCCGCAATCATTGACTATCAAACTCTTCACATCTTACGGTTATTTTACCGGGCTGAAAACACGTACTTATTTATTGTTTTGCTATCCTTTAGCTTATTTTATGCGGGATGGTCGTTTAACAGTCGGCTATCGTATGAACTACAGAAATATCTCGAAAAGGTTCTACTACTGTTATGCAGACAAAAGGAAGACTAGAGCACTGACCTACATAATTGATTGGAGAGGTTAGTTTTCGACAACTACGATCTAATTTTTGTACACTGTAAATGCCTTTTTAGCATTCTTAATGCGGACATAGTTGCTGAGTTTGGTTGAAAAAAATCTCTCACATTATAGGTTCTTCTAAACCTGACCCCGGATCAGCAACCAACACGCAATTGGTGCAGCAAACAGCCACTTCGGGCGCTGAGAAGTTAATAAGTATGTGAGAGATAGGACCGCACTTTAATGCTGTATTCGTTTTAAGACGGCTAACGCGGAATGAAAATCATCTTGAAAGATAACGAGGTTTCTCGTTCTTATTGCCCTAATATTTTCGTTATTCACCCACTTTTTTACGGGACGAAGGCGCGGTGCCTTGAGTCTTTTGCTTCTAGGCAGATATTCAAGTCCTTGAGGAAGTTTTCAGCGAGAATGTGAAAAATGTCGATAAAACAATGACCCTTTTATTGGTCGTGAAGAATTCGCTGAAATGTGGCAAGCGAATCGAAACTGCAGTGACAGAGTTTTATATCAAACCCACTGGGCCATTAAAGGCCAAAACATAGTACAAATTTTAACGATACGACTGTGATCATTTCTAAGTGGCATTTTTAGAAATTTGATGTTCATTTGTATTTTTCCTTTTTAATGCAGTATGTGCCACCCTGTTTAACTTCTGGGTGTTCCTGTTGTGATAACTGTCCTTCGGCTGGTGGAAACAGAGCCCAATGACAAAAAATCCCACACGACCGCGGTATCAAATGTGTGCTTTTGACCGATCTCTCTTTTATATGTCTTGTGTTCTTTACGAACAAGTAGATCAGCACAGTAATATATACTGGAATGTTACACACACCTTCATCAATAAAAATACTTTCCATTAAACGTTCTCCGAGGAACATTCTATATGCATTGGGCCTTAAGCTAATTTTCTGCGCTTCAAGCAGATTGTAATTTTAGAGGCTTATGTCCAGAAACGATAAGTTATCTGGTATTCATATCGGCTGAATTAACAAAGTAACCAACATTCGGTTGAACGTCCTAATCCCTTTAAAAGTCCCCGAAGACATTTCACCACATTTTGTATGAATGGTCACATGTAATGCGTCAGCTGACCCGGTCACTCATCTATTAATTTAGACGTGAATGCGTCGTTTCATTGAGAAAGCAATAATGAGGCATCTCAGGCTGGTGCATGCATGGCACAATTACAAAAAATCCCGCAAGACCGCGGCATCAAATGTGTGCTTTTGATCGATTTCTCTTTTATATGTATTGTGTTCTTCACAAACAACTCTATCGGCACATGCATGCATACTGAAATGTTACACACGTATGTAAAAACTCTCCATTAAACGTTCTCCGAAGAACATTCTGAATGCAGTGGGCAGTAAGCTTATTTTGTACGCTTCATGCGGATTGTAATGCTGAATGTTTATGTCCAGGAGCAGTAAGTTATCTGGTATTCATATCGGCTGAATTAACAAAGCAACCAACATTCGGTTGAACGTCCTATTCCCGTTGAATATGTCCCCGAAAAGAGTTTACCACATTTTACATGAATGTTTACATGGAATGAGTCAGCTGACCTGGCCACTCATCTACTAATTTAGACGTGAATGCGTCCCTTCATTCAGAAAGCAATAATGAAACATCTCAGACCTCCTAATATAATTTGGTAATGGTGACGTCCGCAACTTTCGGTTTTCACTAGATGGCTCTTTTAAAATCATCCACAGATGCATGTAGATCTGCGATTCTGGCACTTACCGTGTTACTAATGCGCCTGCCTTATATTCTGGCAGATAAGTTATTACGAATCGAATGACCCACCGGAAACTCCCTTCCCTGACCGAGTCTAGCAGACTAACCCGCATGATTGTCCGAAATGTACTGTTGCCACGAGACACTAGTTATATACAGCTGGTAATAAGTTGAATAATATGCGCGGCGTAAAAAATTATTTGTTTGCGTGTCAGCATAGTTAATTAACGTCCCTTTACAAATCTACTGACTGCAAACATGCAGGAATCATTCTCAATACTTTTGTTACGCTCTGCGTGCTAAGGACACTGACATTAAAGTGCCGTCGACACGAAAGATTTTGAAGACACTACTTTTAAATTCAGACAGCAAGTAATCTTAGGAGAATATTGCGCATATTTTGATTTCACAGTCAGAACAATTTGATATTTTGATCTAAATGTCCTCGTGTGCAATTGTGCCTTCGTATATAGTTGCAAAATAAAAGGTGGTTTGGTAAGTTTAAAATGATTAATTATGACCCAACTACAAAACTTTCGGCAATTTCGGTGGGATTTGAACTCACGGGATCAAGGGGAGGGCTTTAGTACAGTCATCGCTCTAGCCACCTGAGTTACGTTAGCACAACGGGAACTGTCAGCTAACTCATATTTGAGTCAAGTTAATCGATTAGCCAACTGCAATGAGTGGATTCCATCAAATCTGATACAGTAAACCGATAGTTTAAGAAGGATTTCCTAAGTAATTCATCTAGAATCAACCAGATGACTACTAGGTACACGTAACTAACAGGCGATTTGGCACGGTCTCACGAATGCCTTGGAAAAATTGTAATTCTTCGATTCGTATTTAGCCCCGAGGATCTTCTGTAGTAGTTGGAACTGTGCAGGGTTTAAATTTTTTGCAATTTTTCTATATTGTGTTTTACGCACTGGCTGTTGTTTAGTGAAGTAGCTCCGAGATATTTCAAACTGCCGAATTCTTAGAGTAGATTGAATAGACTGGATAATTCCAACAATTTCGAAACAAAGTGAGCGGTTTACCTGAATGTGACTATTTTATATGGAGTAGTTTTGAATATATAAGGACATCGATGACCAATAAAACCCGCACTAGCCATTTTAAGCAGGGTGTGGATTTTACGGCGGTCACAAATATGTTCAGTGAAAAGCTGGCACCCAGATTTGACTCCGGCCTCTTAGATTTATGCTCCGTGATAATTAATAATACAATCTCACCTAAGTAACTTTCCCAGGTCGAAAATACGTTTCAACAACATCAGTCAGCGCACTTACTATTAAGACGAAAATACAAGCCCCGTTAGGGAAGTCAAGTTGTACCAGTAAATTTTCAAGCTGGTTTCATTAACCAGCAAATTTGTCATGCTTCTCAAAGTCGGAGACCACATTGTCAAAATGGTCAGCGTGATAGAACATTCGGGGGCTTACGTTTGGAGGCATTCTTGTACAAACATAATTCAAATTAAAATTCCGAGCTGAATAACAGTAAATGACAAATTGATGAAGTAAAACTTTTCATTCCTCTTCAATGCCAGTATGACAATGTCCTGGCCGAGAACTCGCACTCTGTAGGTAACCAGGTATTCGGTCTGTTCGTATGTTTTATGTCATAGAAGTTGCATCTCTTCGAATACTGCTTTGATACTCGTATTTTGCAGTTCCAAGCGCACGTTAACTATTGTTGAAGATGAAATCTGAACAATGTTTCACTATTTAAACATTGGCAGCCGTTTGAAACGCTCATGTGGTGAAGCCACTCGGGTGATGGTAGAAAGTAGTGTTAGAAGCTAGATAGAAAACGAACGGTAGAAGAGCAGAATACGCATTATGGAGGTGATTATGCGTATATAACAATCTAATTGGCCTAGGAATAAAGCAGAGTATACTTATGGGCGACAAGGCAAAGATAGAAAACAAACAAAGGTAGTTAGCTTCCAACTGGGATTGCCATATCCCGCTAATATTCGCTGATTGCCATATCGCAAAAAGAAACAGACCACGAGAGGCACAAAAACGAAGAAAAAATTGTTTGGAGACCGCGTACAGTCATACGCTATTTCATAACATAAAGACGACCTCCGGGATATATATATATATATATATATGTTGAAGGCAGAGGCGTTCTTTGGGAAAAGGTACTTTATTGCGTGAATTTTCGACGCTGGTTCCCCAGGTCGTCGTCAGACGCAGACTGAGAGTAAATGTGCCAGCAACAGTTAACATCTGGCAGCGCACACAAAAAATCGATAGTCGTTCGCGTTTGCGCCCGTGAGCGGCCGCTATTTGCGTCAATCCGTCCCGATTGGCTCTCGTCTCTTCCATTTCTCCTGGAGACTTTTGTACGCGGCGTCCAACGCGATATGATGGTTGATGCACGATTCATATATATATATATATATATATATATATATATATATATATATATGCCAAGTGGGCGTTTGACCCTCACTGTTGTGGTTAGGATCTCACTCGATCCCATTCTGTCCGCCCGCCAGCTTGCTACTGGCGCCCATTTGACATGCTTATATACCTCACTTCATAAGGCCTATGACGTACTGATGATCGGTAACGACCGTGAAACAGCTGTCTGCGTCTGGCATGTTGGACTCTTAGCGAGCTGCTCATGTATTATATGTGGTATGTGTCCTCTGACACAGCGTTCGTTGTCGCCAGTAGCAAGCTGGCGGGCGGACAGAATGGGATCGAGTGAGATCCTAACCACAACAGTGAGGGTCAAACGCCCACTTGACATGCTTATATACCTCACTTCATAAGGCCTATGACGTACTGATGATCGGTAACGACCGTGAAACAGCTGTCTGCGTCTGGCCTGTTGCACTCTTAGCGAGCTGCTAATGTATTATACATATATATATTGAAAACAGGAAGAGGTTCTTCGGAAAAATCGAGTTGTACTCGTAAATTTTCGAGCTGGTGACACCAACCCGTCGTCAGACGAAATGAAAACAGGGGAGAAAGTTTGTTTGTCACACTGGACTAGTTAGCGCGACAGGGCAGACAGACTATCGGCCTATGAGAGGGATGATCACAAAGTCATATATATATATATATATATACAGTGTGCTCCATGGCATCGCCTCTTTTTCTTCTTCCTCTTCTTTTGAGGATGACGAACGAGATAATCTATCTGGACCTAGATTTTTCGTTCGCGCTGATATATATATAAATATATATAGGTATTATACCGTACTCCCGACACAGATATTTGCTAAAATCCCAGACACGTGTTTCGCCGATATTCTGCCGCTGCGTGACACAGCTGCGAGGGGTTCGGCTCTTCAGTGGGACCCCCAGCGTTCTCTATGTGGTTTCTCGTATATGAACTCCAGGGAATAATCAAGCGAATAATTTCAGAAATTACTCAGTGCAGGACTTAGATTTAAATCTTCGGGACATGATTTTTTAGGTTCAGAACCCTATAAATCTGAGAAGAAGAGGCGATCTCGGGAACCATATGTGAAATAGCCTAAAAAATTTCAAAAGCAAAAAAGTTTCCATAGTCGGAGGTGGGTTCTGTACGGCGCCTCACTGTGTTTATGGGTTCTGGGCATGCCGGCGTTCTGCCGTTCCAACCGATATTCGTGCAGGATATGCGGTGGCGGGAGAAGTTAATTACTGTCATTCTGGTTAGTCCTTATCTCAATCTCCTCGTCCGGGAGGTGTGTCGGGATGTCAACGGTCATTGACCTCGTCTCCATTGCCCGCATTTGTTGTGCCTGACCCGCGTTTCTTGTAATTGTCCCCCGTTTGCATTTGCCCGTGTGCACCTCGGTGCTTGCTGGTCCGCTGCCTGTGTCTTCTTCCCTATCGGGCCGGTAATCCTTGTCATCGGTGTTTGGGCGCAAACTCTGTTCACTTGAGTCTGTGTTCCTGACTTCATGTCTTCCATCTCATTGATTGAGCCGAACTCGTTAGGCCTGATAAGCCGCCCGGTGAATCGTGCAGCGGTTGTTAGAAGTTAGTACAGTGTGCCAGGCTTCCAGCGTTTCCCCGGCCGTCCAGTCGGTACCTCAGCCTACGATTTCGGCGTTGGGAAGGGAAAAGTGTGTCCGGAGGCATGAAAGTGTTACACCACATGCGAAAGCTGGTCCATCCTCCTCACTGCCCTTGCATGCTTACTCATGCGGGTCTGTAACCGGTTTTCGGTCTTTCCAATGTAGGTCGGTTAGCAGGAACTGCACTGAGCACGGTAGACGACATTCGTTGTTTTAGCCTCGTGACAGAGGGACCGTAAGTCTCATGACAAGAAGTATTATTGGCCTGTTGATGCCCGCGTCATATTGACTCTCAAGTAAATCGCCGATAGTTTCACCTTGAAGACTCTGAGAAATTGATGTAAAGAGTGAGGTAGCATCAAATTACAACATGACTTCGCCTGTGTTAAGGTGTAGACACCGGAGTCTTTCTAAGAAAAGTAAGGCTGAGCGGACAGTTGTATCGGAGCCTGATGTGAGATAGTTCAGACGTCGGAAGAACCATTTGGCCAGGTTGAAAGTAGGCGTTTCGCGCAGAGATACGATAGGTCGTAGAGGGGCATCGGGCATGTGCATTCGCGGCAGCCCATAGAATCTCGCCATAGCCGAGTCTGTTGTTTTAATGGTCGGTCGTTATGCTTTTTAGATGATACCGTTCCTCTGTAACCTAGCGATCGTCGTGTTGATTTGTGCCACCAGCTACTTCATCCGATGTCCATCACACCTGAAGTAGGCAAGATGATCACTGAGCAGGGCGTTGACTTTTCGAAGGTAATCTGACTTGTCGATCACTACTGCAGATTGTCCCTTGTCGGCTGACAAAAATGCAATGCATCTGTCAGAATTCAGTCTCTCGATTGCGTCTTACTCCGCTCTCAAATTGCTGCTCGCGGTTTGTGCGCCAAAAGTAAGGAATGCCAGGAGCCGAACGATACAAAGCATCTCATCTGACAGCAAGTTACGACCGTTGCCATTCCGACAAAGCTCCCCAACTACAAATACGGTTGATTGTTCAATGAAATTTCACTTCTGACTCTAAAAAGTCATGTCCGGAATATTTAACTCTAAGTGCTGCACTGAATAATTTCTGAAATTATTCACTTGATATATATACATATATATAACGGTAGGGGACGCTCACCGATCGCTCATGCGTTACTCACTCGTTCCGTTGTGCCTTAAGGGTTCTCTTTCGAGCCCAACCAGCAGCCGCACAGCGGCGCATGATACATAGGCAGAATGGCATTACCGACAAAGACAAGGGAGACTGGAATGGCCATTTCTGGCTTATTAGCCGTCGTCAGCCAGCAATACCCAAGCTCGAAAGAGAGTCCTTAATGCACAACGGAACGAGTGAGTTCCGTATGAACGATCGGTGAGCGCCCCCTAACATTGTATATGCCCGATCGAAAACCGACAGGGCAACGGGCTCGTGGGCCGGTGAGTAGAGGCGTTGACTTCTAAACCAACAGGTCGCGAGTTCGAGGGTCGGGTGCTCCACACTTCGGGCTTGGGTATGGCTGGCTGTCGACGGCTAATAAGCCAGAAATGGCCATTCCAGTCTCCCTTGCCTTTGTCGGTAATACCATTCTGCCTATATATCATGCGCCGCTGTGCGGCTGCTGGTTGGGCTCGAGAGAGAGCCCGTAAGGCACAACGGAACGAGTGAGTTCCGTATGAACGATCGGTAAGCGCCCCCTACCATTATATATATATATATATATTGCTAATAGAAGCGAAGATTCGAGTCCCCGGACATAAATGAGAAGAAGAGGCGATCTCGGGAACCATGATTGTATTGTCCTGACGTTTCAAAAGCAGACAAGCTTTCATCGTCGGAGGTGAGTATCGTACGGCATCACACAGTATTTATAGGAGGGGGAGAGATATCAGTCATGCTAACACGGTGGTAATTATAGGGGGGAGGGGGTGGTTAATCGGCTTTGGCGCTAATGGCCCGCATACGCACAGGGATCGTCTCTGTAGTCGCCGGGGCAGAGCGGGAGGGAGGGGGACTGCTGTCAATCTGCCTGTCTCTCGTCGGGCGGCGGCATTTGAACGTTGGTGACCATCGCCCGCATTCGCGTTGACCTTAATTGTCGTGCTGGGTTGCTAGTCTTGATTGCATCCCTCTGATCGCGTTTCTCCCCGTCTGCCGGAGTAGTAGTTGAGGCAACAGTATTGATGACTGCGCCTTCGTCGGGTCCGATTTGCGGTGTGGCTACGTGTAGGTGCGTCGTAGGCTCTCCCGTGTGTAGATCCACGTCCGGCCTGACCTCGCGCTTGCCCTTTAGTTCGTTGAGCTGCGTCCGGAGGGCTTGGTATGCTGTCGGGAGGGCGACGCAACGGTTTATTGAGGTTGTTATATATATATATATATATATATATATATATAGGCAGAATGATATTACCGACAAAGACAAGGGGGACTGGAATGGCCATTTCTGGCTTATTAGCCGTCGTCAGCCAGCCATATCCAAGCCCAACATATATATATACCACCCGATCTGCAGCGACAGAGAATGGCAGGTGGCGAGGCACTGATGAACTTAAGTTCGATTAAGTGCTTATGACCCATCTGGTAGACCCTAGTGGTGGACCAGCTGCGCCAGGTGCGTCTGAGCGCATGTTTGCTTCGGGAAGCCAACGAATCGGTGTGCGCCCATTCCTGAGTGAATATATATATTTTTATATTGTACATCATCCCGCGAAGAAGTCGAAGAAGAAGGCGCGATTTCATGGGCCAGGTTTTATTTAAACTGACCATTCTGAAACTCCCTCCTTTCCATCATCAGATTCGTTCGCTGGCCTTCCCTGCTGTCCTTGATCTGTTCAGCCTTGCCGCCCGCCTCCTATTATAACCGTGCCCAGCTCACGTTCGTTGGTTAGCCAGTTTTTCCTTGGCTGGTTCTCGCCTCCCTGTACCCAGTCATTGGCGGACTGGCGTGGCTTGTGTCCCCCTCACTCCTGACGTTGTTGCCGCTGCGTCAGCGTGCTCGTTGGCCTCCCCGTCGTCAGACGGCGGGCTGATCGTTCGTGGTTCCTCAGGCGAGGTGTTTCCGGCTTCGCGAGTACGTCCCTGAGACCGTGTGCCACACCAGTCACGTGACGTTCGGTCAGCGGCTTCTCCTCTCTCCGCGAGCGTCGGCAGTCGACCTCGTGTTACTCTCTTCACCCGTGCCATTGGCCCTGCCTGGACTGACTCGCGTCTTGCGCGGAGCGCCAGGTAGGCGAGATGTAGGTCTATAGTTCGGTTGAGTGTGCCAGTCGAGGACCAACTTTCCAGCACCAGTCTGGCCATTTTATCATTGATCTCGGCATGGTATGCTGTAGACCACCGCTGATTGTTCTGTCACCGGGAGGGGGTCTTTGGGCCTCATGATTTGCTGTCTGATTGTTGATGCTGGTTTATGAGCCACACGAATTCTAAAAGGTTTCAGAATTCTCGAAGTTGCCTCTGAAACGTTCTTCACATAGGCGATCGAGAGCCAGAACTTTGGTTTCTCCTCGCTCGACCACCCATAGTGGGACTTCCTGAGACACTTGCGTATGAACGACTTCGGGTAACCGTTGGCTTCAAATAGGGCACGTAAGTAATTCACCTCCTTCTTCCTCTCATCGTCGTCGCTGCAGTGTGTTTGGGCGCGTTGGAAAAGGGTCTTGACACAACTGCGTTTGTGACCGACGGGGTGGTTGCTTCTGAGGTGGAGGATGCGCATAGTGTTAGTCGCCTTACGGTAGACCGTCGACTTTATATTCTCGTCTGTCAGCTTTGTGACTTGTACGTCCAGGAAGGGCAATCGGTTGTCGACCTCTTCTTCTATAGTGAACTGTATGTCGGGAGATATTGAATTCAAAAGTGCCTTGAAATCTTTCAAGCCGCTCCTTTATATTATGACGAATGTGTCATCAGCATATCTGGTCCATAACTTTGGAGGGTACGATCTAAATACCAGCCGCTCCAGCCTCTGCAAAACCGCCTCGGCAATTAGTCCAGATAGAGGTGAGCTCATTGGCGTCGCCATCTTTTGCTCGTATACTTGGCCATTAAATGTTAAAAAAGTCCTAAGACACAGTTCTAGGAGCTCGATGATGTGCACTCGCTTAAGCTGTTGGTCATCTCGTCTTATTTTTCTCGGAGAAGGCCGCCGAGAGTGTCGATGGTCAGGTCGGGCGGAATAAAAGTGAACAGTGAGACTACGTCAAAGGACAACATCACCTCGTCTGTCTCCATTCTGCGATGTCGGATGCGAGCCAAAAACTCCTCAGCTGACTTCGCTGTCCACTATAAGTCCTTGATGAGGAAACAAAGTCGACGGCACAGTCACTTTGACAGCCCAAAGGTTGGTGTGCCAAGTAAATAGGGGACCAGGCGGAGGGACACTCCTGGCCGTAGAAGCTTGCCATCGCGGTGTCAGTGGCTTTCGCAAACACTGCCTCACTTCTCGTGAGGACGCTCGCTTTCTTTAACCTACTCACCGTCTTGTTTATGTTGTTTACAAGCCTTATAAACTCGCTGACAGACGAAAGCGCATAAGATTCCTTGTCCATCAGCAGGTTCTCCAGTTTAGTCAAGAATTCGGTCTTATCCATGACGACTGTCAAGCGACCCTTGTCAAAAACAGAGTGTCAATATTTTTTATTTTTCGTTTCGTCATATATTTATATATATTCCGAATGATAGAGAACACGCGCGGCCCAGGTAATTGAATAAAAGAAGATGGGAAGGCGATCGCTGGGACCAATGGTTCATTTATCCGACGTTTCGAACTCTCACGCGAGCCCATCGTCAAGGAATGAAAAAAACTGGACAACTCATCCTCTATTTAGCCCACCTCTGCCGGGGGTGACTTCTAGCTGCGCTGCTGATTTGCTCTCACAGTGCTTGATAGGCGATTGGCAGATCGATGTGCCGATTAATCGAGTCCTCGGTTGAATGCCATGCTTCCTGCAGCAGCCGAGCAACTCGGTCGTCTGACTGGCCCAATATTCTCACGCACTTAAAGTCGAAGCCGTGTCCTGGCGTGGAGGCGTGGGCGGCTACCAAGGAGAGTTTGTCCTTCCGTCTCACAGCCAACTCGTGTTCGTGCAATCTCGTGCGTACTTGTTTGCCGGTTTCGCCAACATAATTGGCTTGACCACAACTGCAGTCTATCCGGTAAATGACCCTCGATTTCTGGTTAATGGGAATCGGGTCCTTAGGGTGCATGAGTTGCCGGCGTATTGTTGCCTCAGGTCTGTGAGCGACACAAATCTCAAATTCGCTCATCAGTCTAGCGAATTCTTCTGACACACCGGCTATGTACGGCACTGCGCGCCAACATTTCGGTTTTGGTTGTCCCTTCGGTTGTCTTCCCCGGGTTTCTCGCCTGCACTTTTCGACAAAATTCCGAGGGTAGCCGTTCGCTGTGAGGAGTTTCCGCAGGAACTGGACCTCAGCCTTCTTGTCGGCTGGCTCGGTGCAATGGGTTTCTACGCGCCGGTAGAGTGTTCTCACGCAGCTGCGTTTGTGCGAGAGAGGGTGGTTGCTAAGAAAGCTTAGAATACGGGAGGTATTCGTTGCCTTCCGGTAAACCGTTGTCTTTAATGCACCATCAACTTTTCTCTGAACTAGTACGTCCAGAAACGGCAACTGACAATTGCTGGCAAACGATCTTCACCGTAGCATTTCTTTCAGTGCCAGTCGCATTTGCGATGCACGTGAAGCCAAACTGAAGCAGAAGTTGACCACATTATGTGAAAAGAATCCAAACCTCTGCCATGATAATGTTGTGCACAACCTATCTTCCAAACAACTGACAGCAGAGCAGATGAAAGTGCTGAGTCATGATGCCTGCTTCAATACTACGGATGCCCAACCACTTGACTTCATCGCCGCTGCGGAATCTGTCATTCGCGAAGCTGCAATTACTGAAGAAAGCAGGAATCTGCTACGACAGCGAATATCCTCCAGACTCATGTCCCACAAGCAACGCAAGACACTTTCAAAAGCAGAAGACGAAGCACTCCGGACGTTAAAGGCTGACAAAAGCATTGTCATACTCCCAGCCGATAAAGGACGATCGACGGTTGTAATGAACAAAGAGGACTACACCAACAAAGTCGATGAACTTTTGGGCGACAGAACTGCCTACATTCCTCGTGAAGGCGACACGACGAAGACGCTAATAAGCGAAATCAATAAGCACCTAGCGAGTCTTCGGAAGTCAAAAGTAATAACACAGCTTGACTGGCTGAGGATGAAACCAAAGGATTCAGCGATCGCGAGATTCTATGGTCTGCCCAAGGTCCATAAACCAGGAACTCCCCTACGGCCGATTGTTTCTCTAAGAGGCACCCCAACGTTTGGCCTGGCCAAGTGGCTGTTCCAGCGTCTGAAATTTTTAACCCAGGGTTCTGAAACAAGCGTCCACTCAGCCGAAAGATTCATCGAAAAGCTGCAAGGTATACGACTCACAGATGACGAAGTGATGGTTTCTTTCGACGTGATATCACTTTTCACTTCCATCCCACAGCATCTGGCGGTTGAAACCCTGCAAACCTTGTTGGAAGAACAATATGACGAAACGGACAAGAAACTGAAGATAAAACACCTTATTGATCTCTTGAAGCACTGCTTGAAGACTTTCTTCACCTTCAACGGAGCTGTGTACGAACAAGTTAAAGGTACACCAATGGGGTCACCGTTATCCAGCTTGATTGCTGAGGCAGTGTTACAGCGACTCGAGGCACTGGCTTTCGACCACTATCGACCACGACTGTGGGTACGGTATGTCGATGACACATTTGTCTTCATCATTCGGGACAAGATTGGGGAATTCACGCAACACCTCAACTCGATCTTCCCAGACATCCAGTTCACGATGGAGGAAGAAAAAGATTGCCAGTTGCCGTTTCTGGACGTACTAGTTCAGAGAAAAGTTGATGGTGCATTAAAGACAACGGTTTACCGGAAGGCAACGAATACCTCCCGTATTCTAAGCTTTCTTAGCAACCACCCTCTCTCGCACAAACGCAGCTGCGTGAGAACACTCTACC
>CACRXP010000090.1:71053-81941 GCA_902702965.1 Spirometra erinaceieuropaei | reverse complement strand
ACCTCTGCCGGGGGTGACTTCTAGCTGCGCTGCTGATTTGCTCTCACAGTGCTTGATAGGCGATTGGCAGATCGATGTGCCGATTAATCGAGTCCTCGGTTGAATGCCATGCTTCCTGCAGCAGGCGAGCAACTCGGTCGTCCGACTGGCCCAATATTTTCACGCACTTAAGGTCGAAGCCGTGTCCTGGCGTGGAGGCGTGTGCGGCTACCAAGGAGAGTTAATCCTTCCGTCTCACAGCCAACTCGTGTTCGTGCAATCTCGTGCGTACCTGTTTACCGGTTCCACCAACCTAATTGGCTTGACCACAACTGCAGTCTATCCGGTAAATGACACCCGATTTTTGATTAATGGGAGTCGGGTCCTTAGGGTGCATGAGTTGCCGGCGTATTGTTGCCTCAGGTCTGTGAGCGACACCAATCCCAAATTCGCTTATCAGTCTAGTGAATTCTTCTGACACACCGGCTATGTACGGCACTGCGCGCCAACATTTCGGTTTTGGTTGCCCCTCCGGTTGTCATCCCCGGGTTTCTCGCCTGCACTTTTCAGCAAAATTCCCTGTGTAGCCGTTCGCTTTGAAAGGTTTCCGCAGGAACTGAACCTCAGCCTTCTTGTCGTCTGGCAAAAGGATTCTATGATTGGTTGAGGTCATCATCTCGGGATTGGTTGAGCCAGTTTGAATCTGACCTTAAAGATTTTTTATGTGGCTCTAGACAGTCTACAGCCTTATGAATCGAGCCATAACCGACTTCTCTGACAAAACAAGTTATCGAGCAGAAATGAATTACCTGTACAACCTGTTCTCCCAAAATGGGTACCCGCATGACTTTATACGTCAATACATGGGGCGCCAGCAACTCAAGGGAAAAGGTATTTCCAATGCTACGGCCGCTCAGGCACCAAAACCAACCACATGGTGAACTCTCCCATACGTCACAAATGTATCTGAACTTGTCGAAAGACAATTGAAAAATTACCTTATACACGTAGCACACCAGCCGATAACTACCTTACGCACACAGCTTGTACACCCTAAGGACAGGGTTTGCTACCTCGAAAAAAAGGTGTTGTCTACAAAATCCCATGTTCTAGATGTGATGCCGTTTACTGTGGCCAAACTGGGAAGTCTGTCTCAACCCGTATACATGAGCATCAGTTAGCGGTGAAGAGACGTGACCATCTATCCAAGGTGGCCATGGACACACTGGACACTGGGCATAAAATCGCATGGGAAAACATTCGCAATGCTGGCGCCTGACAAACAAGGAAAGGCCGTGAATTCCTGGAGGCAATGCACTCAGATGAGGTATGCATCAACCGACATATCTATTTAGATGCCACATAAAAAATCTTTAAGGTCAGATTCAAACTGACTCAACCAATCCCGAGATGATGACTTCAACCAATCATAGTATACGGTAGCGCACACAGCACAGTTACACATAATTTGACTGAAAGATAGGACCTATTATTAGATCGCCGTTTGACAGCGCAGTTTTATTAAAGCCGAATAGATATTGAATCCTACAGGGCATTATTTTGGTCGAGCATCCTGTAACGTGCTGCTGAATTTAGATGTTGCATTCTACTTAATCGCATGCCCTTCTCCCTGATCTGTCTTTGTTTAGTAATTGAAAGTCATATTACCATGAACTAAGAGATTAAAAATGGCGACGGGATAGGTTTTTATGTTCGAAATTGCGATGAGTAAGCAAAAGAGGCTTGAGTATAAACGAAACAAATGCGAAAGCTGTGAGTCAAGCCAGAAAAGTAGAAATGCAACCAAACCGAAGAGAGAGGCGATTGCCAACGATGCACAATAACACCTTGCTAGCATTTAAAGTGGGGACTGGCCGTGATATGACATTCCTATTCGATAATCGAACCAAGGAGCACACAAACTGCAAACAAGCAATCCTAAAGTACGAGAGGCGCTCGTTGAATCGTCAGTTTGTCTTGTCTAGCCGTTAGGACCTTTACTTAAACCCATCGAAAGAAACAGGGGTATAAAGAGATAAGTGGCGTGTAAGGGTTGCACTACTACAGCGGAAGATTGTATCAACCGGAAACATTGCTACGTACGCACTGTCAGGCAAGAACGTTGAACCAATTTGGCAAATGAAATATGATGGAGCGAAAAATCGCCTTCATCCCACCGAGGTATACCAATTACGGAACATCTGCACCATTGTGTGCTTCGCGTTCGTCAAAGTGAAGTGAAAGTAAAGGCATTGCTTACAGCGATTTTAGGACTTATAAAGAAGGTGATCCCGCAGCTATATGCGCCGTCGTACATCAATAAAAATAGATGACAATTCTTGAAACAATATGCGAATGACAAACTCGTGGCCGGCAGTCAAGGACCATCACGTTATGCCCCTGAACACACTGATCCGCAGTTCCACCACTCGTCGTCGTCGTCGTCGTCGTCGTCCTCCTCCTCCTCCTCCTTCTCATCCTCCTCTTCCTTCTCCTCCTTTTTCTTCATCTTCTTCTTCTTCTTCTTCTTCGCCAGCACAGGAAGTTCTAACGGTTCTCCCCCACCCCGTCTACCCCAGAAACATGCATTGCCCTGCGTTCACCACTCTCCTGCATGAACTCTGTGTCTGTCGCTCTCTGTCCTACCGAACCAAGCGATCTAGTCTGCCGATCTCACTTTCTCCTCTGTTCATTTTGTCTAAGGAAAGTTGGTGTCACCAACTCGAAAATTCACGCGTACAACTGGATTTTCCAAAGAGCCTTCTCTTGTCTAAAACAATCACCTTACGTCCTCATAATCAATACGACCACAGTGTATGGTCATGCTCTTACACGAACCATAAGCAAGTGTGCTTGATGATGTCTTCAACAATTTCCACAAGTTTTGCGGACATTAAACGATACATGTAGGACTGGGAGATAAGACCTGACATGTTCCCAATAGCTTGAAGCATAACTGAGATGGCAGTTCCAAACATCAAATGATGAACGGGAGTAATTTTTAACGACACAAGGGGGATTGCATATAGCCTGATGAGCCAGGCGATTCACGTCAGGGCCCTCTCTGGCCAGAGGACGGAGGAGCAGTTTTTCAGATACTTTTTGATCGTTTTCGATCGTTTTTTAATCGAGTCTACAAAAGCTCTTCTTTCCTTCTCGAAAGAACATAATGTCTTTAGTCTAAGCAGACAGATCGACAAGTTATCAAATGCGCGTTATATAGTGTCATATCCATTGTGTTCCTTTGTGATGCCAAATTGCCCCAGCACCAATTAGCCTCCCTAGGAGAGCATACGTTTGCCGGATGCTCTGTTATATGATGCGATTTCAAATTTGGTGTTCAGCGTTCATCTGCAAATCACTTTGCACTTTTTCTGCCTTTATTCTCCCAGCCTTAAATCTTATTTTATCTGAGCTTTGGCGAAATCTGCAGAGATTTTACTTACCGACTGCCTGTCACGCGATTTAAACCCATAGTTTCTGGACCATGCATAATTAGGGGTGTTTACCAATTTGAGCACACTTTGAACCTTCGCCTAGTATAAGGCATGCTCTCCTGAGAGTCGGACTGCCGTCTATCTCACCCATCCTACTTGATGATATGCTTGGAGATTTTGAGGAATCTGTTGGTTAATTGGTTTTCCTGAAGAAGTGAAACCATTCGACTGTCTTGCCGACCAGAGCGTTGTAACATGTCATAATTGGCTAAAACGATGTGGGTACACAAATGTGACGTTGGGTTTGAGAGTGGACGTCGGTAAATTCGAATATTTGTCGGATATTTGTGACTTTCTCAGATGACGTTGTCTTCCAAAGATCACTACCACATAAGCGCACGCGACAATGGGCGGTTTATTGTTTCTTTTCTTTTCCATTGTGCCCAGTAACAAGTCGTTCCAGACTGTCAGTTATCTGGTTCACTCGAAATCAAACTATAGAGGAAGGGTGGAATACAATTAAAGAATCCTTTTTGAAGGCAATTGCGTTCTTGGGAAAAGGTAGGAAACTCTATTGAGTTAATTTTCGATGTCGGTTCCCCGTGTCGCTGTCACACTCGAGTAAACATGCAAAAACAACCAACATTTCAAACGTGCTGAGAAATCAGTATCCATTTGGTGCTTCAGCCAATAGGCGGCTGCCGTGTGCGTTCGTCTGTATCGACTGACTTTCATTTCTTCCACTTCTCCTTGAGCGTTTTGTATGTGGCAACTTTTGTATGCATGCGTAGACCAGGAATGACCTTATATCCGACAGTAAGCTCGTTATTTGTCCTTCGATCAAAGGATTATTGTAGCTGTATGTGACAATCCGAAGTGGTATTGCAGACACAGAATGTTGGGTGACTGATAAGGTAGTTTTCGGCGATATGCTTCATTGCTGTGTCCCAGGCGCGACAGAATCTCTGAGGTCTTTCTGCGTTAGCCAAACGTTGTCTCACTGGTGCATCTGTCATCTACTTCATCTTAAGGATCCGCATCTTTGATAATTCGCTTAACCATGCTAGAGTGGACATTGGTGGATTACTGGTCATCCATCACTAAAAAGATCAAAATCGATCTCATCATCTTCGAATTGAGACCATTATAACGTTTTAATTTACATGGTCGCAGAATTATTCATGAAAATGCAGTCTGGTATACATGGAGTGAGATGTTCAGAACGAAGTCAGTGGGGATTTAGGAGGGATGGCATAGGGAATGTCGCCAAATTTCAATGTGTCTTTCTTAGCCATATGTCATTGGGAAGCAGTCAAAATATGTTTAGGCGATTTTAATGTAACTCGGCATTGGTACGCTACAGGGCGTTGTCAAGAATTTCACAGTAGCATTTGTAGTACTTTTTAACTCAACGTCTAACAGTATATAAGCCAATAATCAGCGACGTTTATTCTTTTACATGATAATGAAAGAGAAAAATCATCCTTGAAGATGCACATCTAAACATTGACGTTACTTTTCTGTAGAGACACAGATACCGCTATCGCTGTTGTAAACGCCTTCCTCATGTATGCAAGCGCTCCCAATGTAAATGGTTGACTAGGAAAAAATCACTAGGACTCACCTGATTAATACATTCTGCAACGCAGAACACCTGAAACGAGCAGCAGAAAGATTTCCTGGTTTGGCCATTTGTCATATTTTGCAATACGTTCAGTGAGCATAAATTCGTCATCAAAAAGTGCTCATATGTAGATTTGAAACCCTTGTGGTGTACCTAACCGTGCGGTCTTTTATGTACTATGACCGACATGGGCTGGTCCCAAATAAAGTCATTTGCACGCACAAGGATAGGGATTACTGAAAAGCCGTTGACTTACCCACTTTTGAGAAGCCCGTTTGGCGCAATCAACTCTGAAATATTATGAATATATCTTGGCCTTGTGGTGCCAGTAGTGGTGGCAGTAGCAATGGTACTGGTGGCGGTATTAGTAATAGTCGGAGAAATAAAAATAGTGAGTAGAATAAATGCGTGTACAGATATTTCCGTATTCTGGTCTTCCAAGACAGAGTAACCAGCGAGCCCTCAGCAAAACATATAAAAGCAGTTCAATATTAACAGGTGGCAAGTGCGTTTCCGAGAAGCAATGTTCTTTAGACGGAAACAGACAACTGCGATCATCAGGGTTGTACGAAAATCAGCCATCATTCTTTTCTTCAATTTCGTAAGGGCTACGACATTTTCGAACAGTAGATGAGTGCTGTAAGTAAGCCATGAATCTACCAAATCAAAATAAATCAAAATAAATCAAAAAAATAAATAAATATCGATGTGGGGCTCCGTTTTTAACAGAACCGAGTCTTCTCCTCAAAAGTTTTAACAAGCAGAAGGAGACGCTAACGTAGTACACTGTCGACTTGGACAGGGCTGTGAAATGCATTGTTGAATACTAACTCATCAATACATGCAACAGTCTGTGTCGGCAATTTCATATCGAATCGTCAAATGCAGCTACAATTATCCTCGTATCGAAATGAGAATAACAATCGTACCTTTGGACATAAAGCTATGCTGGGTTTACGCATGTATGAAAGAGATTACGTAAATGCATTCTACACTTCGATCGTGGTTTCACTCGTGGTGGTTCAAGTGCCTCACAGCCTGAAAAGACGGAAACTAAAAGAGACGATTAACTGCCCTTTGCCGGTTGTCCTGTGTGTTTTAACGAAAGCGAGTATCTGAAGACGGCATTATCTGGGAAAGTCGCAAATACCCGACAAGTAGCAGAATTCACGCTACACTTAACATGTTCATTATTTGAAAGTCGTTTTGACAGTCTCTAAGGTTGCTTGGAAATCTTCACAGTACGTGAAAAGGAACTAATTCCTGTTTAGGAGCCTAACCGCGGGTTCTCGACCGCACTACGTGAACCTACAGGGAAAGGTATCAAGATTCCTTCCAAGCAGTTGGAGAACGCTTTGGTTTTTGTCATCTGAGACAGGGAGCAATCTCGTCATCTTTTGTTATGCGAGATAAGAAGAGCAACAGTCGTGCACACACATAAAACGACAATTGGCTGGCTTACCGGTTGTTTTGTCAGTCTCAGTCGCCGCTGTTAAATTTTTACATTGCCAGACAAAGGGAACTGACTCCTGTTTATGAAAACAACCACGAAAATGCAACTGTACAGTTGAATATTCCTGGGAAATAATTTTCAGAGCCCTATCTGCAGAAGTGATATTTGTCCCTGCCAATAACTGACTGATTAACCGCACGTGTGATAGCAATATGTGAGTATATTTTAGGTCAGTCAATTGTAAGGGTAATAGGCAATGCCTTTTGGAACCCCTATGGCCCTCTGCCATATATTGCAGTACATTTTCTCAGCATGAACTTCTGCATTGATTTGAAACCGCTGAAATACAAAATCAACAAATTTACGTCCCGCGTCCTTCTAAACCCCCATCGTTAATCTTGAGTTGAGCCTCTTTAAGGAATCAACGCGCCTGTTTTAGCTCGGCATCTCCATCGTCTAAAACACGCACCGGTCCATAGCGTAACGGCCGAAACCAGGAGGGCGCGTTCAGCTGTCCTGGCATGCATGTGAAAGCGCACATTGTAAAGCATTTTTGAGCTGCATCTGCTTCACTAACGCCTCCAACGCCTGTAGCGTTCAGATATCCAAGCTACTCGACATTCTGCTGCATATACACCGGACTACATCTCCAAGCGTAACTCTGCGCCTATGTATCTAATAGGACCATAATGTTTCACGTATCGACCCGATCCTCCGTCTTCAGAAAGATCAAGTGACCCTGCAAGGTGGCGGGCATATACATCACGCTTATACTCGTCAGATAAGTAATGATGACTATTGTTCCGATCTTCCATGAGGACTTAATCGGCAGTGTAGGCCTCATGTTTTCTGCCTCATTCAAGTGCTAGCAGTTTGTGAGTGCCTGGGAATGGGATTGGCGCAACGGCTTCCCCCCTACCTATACGATACAAGACTTGGTTCCCGACTGTAAGGGTGCCAAACTGCAATAATTGGCATGTCCTGCATGCAAGTGGGGTTGACGTATTCGTCCGCATTGTTTTTCTGCCGTCACAGTGACATTTACGAGCTGAACTGAACCGGTGTACACGGCAAAAATGAAGCATGAACGATTGTTGGTCAGTTTCTTTTGTGGGCTTGTTTGAGAGCAATTTATTTATCGTCTGAGATTGCGTACATGCGCAAATGAGGCGACGTTAGTGACAAACCCTCTGACAATGTCATCGGCCAGCGTAGGAAATGGAAATATGTTTGACAAATGCATTTTTTTGAAAACCAGACGCTGTTTCAACGGGCTTAGTATAATGAGTTGGTATGTGATCGATAAAATGGACTGCGTAATTCGAAAACGACATGGCGTTGGGACAGGTGAGAACTAAATCGCAAACAACGTCCTAGACGTTCGCATTCAGGGTGACTCCGATGGCAGGAGCGAGTGCATTGTCTTTTGCCCGTGACGCTTCACTCCTTCAAGTTATCCGCTTTGTCTTGATCCTAGTTATTTGCTTGAGCTGGAAGATGGCTGACGGATTTTATTTTTTATTAAATGATTGTAAAGTAAAGATTAAAGGGGCAGGTTGCTGATACTAATAAATTACCAGGTTTCAGGCTGGGTCTCAAAGTCTGTAAACCCGTTGGTGAGCCGCTCACAATATCCTAGATATTTCCATTGAATTTAAAGAACGAATTCAGATATAAGAGTTGGTGCATTCGACGTGCTCGCGGGTATTTTCCATTTTCTTGCATCTGATTTGTAGTAGGTATTAAACTATCTCGACTGGCTTATCCAAGGAGACGGAAGTAAAGATTGACGCAGAATATCTGCAACGAGCTGCATAAAACTTTCCTGGCATGACCCAATTTTAATACTTTCTAAGACGTTCAGTGAGCATAAATTCGTCATCATAGAGTGTCCGTATGCCGATTTGAAACCCTTTTGGTGTACCTAATACGCCGATATGTTATGCACATTGGCCGACACGGGCTGGCCCCAAATAAAGTCATCTGCACACACATGGGTAAGGATTACTGAAAAATCTCTGGCTTATCCACTTTTGCGAAGTTCCTTTGGCGGAATCGACCCTGAAATTTTATGAATGAATCTTCGCCTTGTGGTGCTAGTAGTGGTGGCAATGGCAATGGTAGTAGTAGCGGTTGCAGTAGTAGTTGTACACTTTTAAAAGACTGAGTAGAATAAATGAGCGTACGGATAGTTCCGTTCTCTGGTTTTCGAAGACAGATAAAACAACTATCCCCCAGCATAACATGTGAATGCACCTCAATATTCACAGGTGTCAAGTGCGTTTCCGAGAAACAATGATCTTAAGACAGAACCAGACAACTGCGATCATCAGGGTTTTACGGAAATCAGCCATCATTCTATTCATCAATTTCGAACGACTGCGACACTTTTGAACACTAGGTCAGTACTGTACGTAAGCCATGTATCTGCCAAACGAAAATAAGCAAAAGACTCTTATCGATGTGGGTTCCCTTTGTGACAGTACCGAGTCTTTTCCTCAGACGTTTTACCTAGTAGAAGGCTGAAGGGAAGAGCCAACACGGTCGAATGGTCAGGTTCAGGAAGAAAGACACTTTTAAGGGCGGAAGTCGTCCGTCTGCGAATAACTACTGGCCAGTATGTCTTACCTCCATCTCTTGCAAAATGATGGAGAAGATCATTAAGAAGACGTTGATGCAGTTCCTCGAACACCACCATCTCCTGTCTGATGCACAGCACGCCATCTACATCGACTTCAAAAAGGCCTTCGATAGCGTTGCCCACCAAAGTCTCTTGCACAAACTGCGCAATGCTGGAATTCTTGGACGCCTTCTTGTATAAATCCAGGGCGTTTTGTCTGGACGGTTCCAAAGAGTGCAGGTCAGGCGTCAGCAGACCTTGGATTTAAGCGTGGTGAGTGGCGTTCCACGGGGCTCAGTCTCAGGTCACACGTCATTCCTCGTTTTTTACAAATGACTGCTTCAAGGACCTAGACTGTGATACCATCCTCTTTGCCGACGACATAAAAATGCTGGAAAGTTATTCACAATGCGGCAGACGCAGACCAACTGCAAGCAAACTTGAACAGGCTCGAAGACTGGTCGAAGGGCCGGCTTATGGCCTTCAATATAAGCAAGTGCAACTTTCTTCAAATAGGCAGCTTCAGAGTCTACAGCCCCAGGTCTTACTTTCTACACGGCACACCACTGCAAGATGTCGACAGTCAGAAGGACTTGGGTGTATGGATTACATCTTCACTCAAATCAACATTGCATTGCGAGAAGGCGGCTAAATCGGCTATGGCTACACCGCAACTCATTAAGCGAGCATTTATGGGATTTGACGCAGATTGCTTTACCAAAATATTTGGCACTTACGTGCGGCCTCATCAAGAATACGTCATACAGGCGTGGAGATCTTGGACTGCCAAGGATTATACCGTTTTGGAATGTTCCAGAGACGGACGACCAAAATGACACAAGGTCTGGGAGCGCTGCCTTACGAAATCCGACTGTCAACTCTCAACCTGTTTCCCCTTTACTACAGGCAATTACGTGGTGACCTTAGACTAGCATTTCGCATTATCAACAACAAAGACTGTTGTTTAGATCCCACTGATTGTTTTACACATACTAACACGCCCATTCTGCGCGGTCATCACCTAAAACTACGCGCCGGGAAAGAAAGGATCAATGAAAGAAAGTTCTTTTTCAGTCAAAGAGTGGTTGCAGCATGGAATGCCCTGCCTACCGATGTTGCAACCTCCTCCTGTGTGAATTTCTTTAAGTGTGGACTTGACGCGTATCAAGCTTCCGAATTACCAGCCTCACATCCATTCACATTACCCGCACCTACATAAATGTGTTTATACTACATGTAACTAGTACGTAACCGTCATTGTTTACTCTTTTTCGACCAGCTGTCAGCAATTATGTTCACAACCCCTTTATGAGCAAATGATAATCGATCAGACCTGGGATATAGAGAGCTATAACCCTGTCATACGGCCATCATTAAACGCAGACTTAACTCATTGTAATTGTTAACCTTAACTGCAGACTGCAGCGTATGCTGCTCGGGCCGTCAGGACATCATGCCACAGACGCATGCAAAGCGATCGATCAAGGCCATGACCCCTGTTCACACCTTCCTTGTGCAAACTGGCCACCCATCGGCCTATGACAGTCCCCTCCCTGCATATACCCGGCCGTTTCCACAAGCTTCCCACCTGTGCTGTCTATCGTACTCAGTACACGTCCTATTTCCAATTAACCTTCTGTTTTGTAAGTATAAGATTGGCGAGCATGTCTTCATTGCTGCCCTCACCCTTACCTCTCTGGCCAGAAACCCTCAGATGACTCGTGGTTGCAATGGTGGAAGACATGTTATTATTATATTAAACTACTCCCAATTGT
>CACRXP010000090.1:48425-68457 GCA_902702965.1 Spirometra erinaceieuropaei | reverse complement strand
CGCCGAACCGCCCATTAACAGTGGACGTTGTCGCTGACCGCGTAGTCAGACCTAGGAGTGTGGACAGATGTAGCCTAGGTTTGCGGTCTACATAGATTGCAGACTTAACACACTCAAATTGCAAATCTTGTCGGCAGACGACTAACAGTATAATAGCGCTGGAAAATCTCTAGATTGGAGAGCGTTTGCAATACATAAATAATACTGCTAATAAACATACAATAAAGAGTAGTATAAAGTACGTAATAGGCCATTTCTACAACATGCTGCCTCATCATCCTTTCTTCCGCAGTATTTGTAGAGCAGCACTGACGAAAGAGTCTAAAATCTGATAATTTGGAAGTTGTTTTAACAGTTTCGAAGGGTGATTGAAAATCTCCACAGAGCGTGAAAAAAAATTAATTCCTATTTAGGAGCCTAATCGCGGGTTCGCTATTGCACCACGTTAACGCTTAGGTAAAATTATCAAGTTTCTGCATAAACAGATAGAGAACGCCTTGACTTTTGGCATCAGGGATATGGCGCAGTCCTGTCATCTTTTGTTATGCAAGCTAAGAAGAGCAACACGCCCCCCACACATAAACCAAAAGCTGTGCGGCTTGCCGGTTGTTTTGCCAGTCTCAATCGCCGCTGTTAAATTTTCACAGTGCCAGACAAAGGGAACTGACTCCTGTTTATGAAAACAACCACGAAAGTGCAACAGTGCACGTGGATATTCCTGGGAAATAATATCAAGTGCCCTATCTACAGAACTAATATTCGCCTGTGCCAATAAATTTCTGACGGGTTAACCGCATGCATTATGGCAATGGGTCAGTATATTTTAAGGGGATTAGGTAATGCCCTTGGAAAGCCTATGGCCCTCTGTCATATGTTGCGGTAAGTTTTCCAAGCATGAACGTTTGCATAGACTTGAAACCGCGTAAACTTAAAATCTACAAATTTACGTCCGGCTGTCCTTCTAAACCCCCATCATTAATCTTGAGTTTAGCCTCTTTAAGAAATTACGCGTCCGTATTCGATCAGTGTCTCCAGCGTGTAAAACACGCACCGGTTCGTAGCGTAACGGTCGGAACTACGGGCTGCGTACAGCTGCGATGGCAGACATGTGAAGTCGCACATTGCGAAGCACTTTTTAGGTTGCATCTGCTTCATAAGCGCCTCCCGCACCCGGGACTTTCAGATGTCCGAGCTATACGTCGTGAGGCGGTGAGGTAACGTGAGGACTACCAATGTAAAATGCCGGCAATAGGCAGTGTCTATGAAAACCCTACGTCGCTCTATCGCAGGATCCACACATCCCATCTTTCACATTGCGTGCCCATCGCGAGAATACATTACCGAATGTGGTATCCTATTGCCGATAACTACAGACAGTTGTTCACCTTTGTTATCGGATAATGCGGGATGAAATAATTTATGTATTTTAGAGGTGAGCGACTTCAAGGCATTATTTGCACAATATACCCAAAAGGTCATTTTGGATGAATTAAGAAGCAATACACTCGGAGGCTTTCATGTCGACAGCAGTTTATCGTCAGTATCAAAAGCATGCAGATTGGTTATCAGATTCGTAAGGTGATATTGAAGTGTGAGTGCGATTGACGAAAAGAAAACAGGAGCGGAAGTAATTTATTATCGTGATAGGCGTAGTAGTTATTTCAAAAATTCTTCTACGGTTGAACTGACCACGGGAGGCATTTGCGAATCATGTATATCGGTATTTCCTTATTTTCCCTGAACTAGACAATAAGCTAGTTAATGGAATTAACAAAAAAATTAACTTCACTCCGCGATCCAAAATCGTCAAAAATTTTTCATATTTCCCTAAATTTTCTTCGGTCCTTTTTATCTTGATGTCGTGCAAAGGATGAGACATAGAGTCCGTAATACTAAATAGGTCGAAACGGATACGGTAACTTTTTCAAAATAGACGGGATTTAATTTCCATGCGAATTTTAAAGATGGGTCGTAGCGTGCAACATCGGAGGCATTTTCGGCATAATCGGCACGGAAAACAATTGCCGGCACCAATTTCGGGTCGCGTATTTTGAAGAAATATGCTAGCATGCAAATAACTATGTTTATAATGCTGCGTCTTTCATTCAACTTATTACCAGCTCCCCATGTTTGGTGTTTCTTGGCGGTGGGGATGCTGCACAGTTCGACCATTCCTGCGAGTATGTCTGCTAAACTCAATCATAAAATGTGGTTTTCGGCAGGAATTTGGACTCGTAATAACTTATCTGCCAGAATATAAGGCGTGCAGATTAAGTGCTCAATATAAGTCACAATAGTACGTTCCCTTGCATATGTAGGTAAAATTCAGGAAGACCTTCCACTAAACAGCAAGTTGTGGATATCCTCATTGTCAAAAATTCCCTAGCAACTCGGGCGTAAATGTTTTGCCACTACGATCTCCGTGAACCGTGGAAAGTTGATTTAATGACCACTGCATTCAGACTATTCTGTGAAGACGCTTGATGAAGAGGATTTTTAAAAATAACAATTTGGGCAACATCCCTGCCGGCTCCAGCCCCGTCCGGGCCCGTTAAGCCCCCGGGGCCATAAGGGGCTATGCTACATATGGACGGGAATACGCACGAGGCTATGACGGGGCTGTGGACGCGATAACTCCGGATTATCCCGTCCTCGGAAAAAAACGCTCAGGAGGACGCCATCCTCTCCGTGATATTAATCCCACTTTTACGATACTAGTATTTTCCCTTACCTAATTTCCCGTGCAATATGTTATACCATTTTACATTGGAACCTGGAACACACATACCCCTTACGTGTACCAAATGCTACCCACCCTTATTTATTATAGTGTTTGCGCTGACAAATCAAACGTGTCCCGAGTTCTACAAGAACAAAAGCAATGGACAGCAAGTATGTGCATGTGGAAGTTTATTGAACATGTGAAATAAAAAGGGGGTATTTCGGTATGTACATGGGGCATATTAGAAACAGATCTGCATTGTTCTGTCAATTTGTTGGCAGTGTACTGTTCACAAAAATCGTCATTCACGGCAGGATCCTGTAAGAAAAATTCCAGCTGCAATGATAATTCAATAATTATTTTTGGTACCAATCAATCCTGCCGTTCTTGCCTACTTCAGGTTCGTACCGGGGACAAAATACTTCAAGGTAATATTTATGTTTAAGTAAGTTGCATGCGTGGCGTTTCATTAAATTTGCTATAGTTTTTGCATATGCAGCCTAAATGAAATTCGTCGCAAGCAGTCATACTAAGGTAACTAAAGAATGATAGAATTACTCTGCAAGATGATTAGTTTTGACGGTCCAGTTTAATTGATCCTTTGTGATACATTTATACTGATAGAAAATTACATCATTATTTTCGGGCATTTATTAGGTAGGAAATACAAGATAAATTATTTTAAAGGAGTCCAGAATGCGCACCCTATTTATGGATTTGTTGATTGGCCTAGATCTTAAGTCAGGACAGGCCTTGCGGTAGACGAGTACATCATCGAAGACCAGCTGATCGGGTTATAATATATCTTATTGTCAACTGCATGCCAGGAAACATTACGTGATGATCCTTGACTGCCAACCCCGAGCGTGTCGTCCAATTGCCGGTTCAATAGGTTTCGTCTGGTTTGTTTAATGTAGAGCGAAACATACGACAGTGGGATCACTTTGGTTATGAGTTCTGAAATCGATAAAAACACTGGTGTTACTTTCGCTTACTCGTTTTCCCGTATGCGAAGTACATGGTGAGGAGGACCATCCAGAGTTGGTGCATTTCGGTGGAAATAAGACGGTTGCCTGCTTCAGTAAATTTACTTTGCCATTTAATCTCGAAGAGTTTGATTGTCTCTGCGAAAGTATGAGGGCTTCCGAATTTTAAGGCCCTCGCGGTAGTAGTGGTTGGTAATTTAACCCTTATGTTTCACTCACTATTCTCTACGACTGCTTCTTCCGAAGGGTATAAGTGAAAACCCGAACCGTCAGGCAAGGGAAATTCCTGATTCGACGATCGCACCTCATTCTTCAGGGTTGTTCGTTTGACGTACGCGTGCGCCTCCGTGCGATTTTTTTAAAGGCATGTCATACTAAATCCTCAATTTCAATACTATCAAGAATATATGGTGCATTATTAGCAATGCTCCCTCTCACCTCTTCATTTGCATTTCCATTTCTCTTGCTCATCTCAAGACTTACACGTTTGTTTGTTTTATGCTCAAGCTACCCCCTCCAGGCCATCATAATGTCTGACATGAAGGCCTACTCTGTCGCCCGTCGTAATCTCCTAGATAATAAGCATATAAACGTCATCTATGCCATGGAGGAATTACAGCACTCTCTCACGGCACTGCAATGGGATGTCGTATCCAGCGGTCGAATTCTATATGACTGTGCAGTGAGCGCTAATGCACACTGTCAGACCAGACTGACCGATTAGAGTGCAAAATCAACTTATGCTGCTCGTGGCGACATCAGTGCACCGGTTATATAGGCTCCTTCTTCTTTCACCAATCTGTTCCAACACCAAACGACAAATATCTACTGTTGCGAAAATAAAACGGCGGCATTAGGCACACGCTGGATACTGCAACTTTTATTATAAACTCAACTTTTGTAGAGATACAGCTACCACGGCATGGAACACTCGACTAGGCGGTGTCACTTGTTCCTGCAGAAGACGAGTTTGCAACCCAAGTATCTAAGCCAAATGAAAAGTTTTGCCAAAACTTTACCGGGTATTTGCTGTTGCTCAACGTGGAAAATTGTTTTGAGCTCTGTTCATGCAGGAATTATTTTGCAGTAAACCAAAGATTTACCTCGAACGTTATACCAAGCTGACAATTTTGTCCATTTTGGCAAGCTTAGCAAATAAAACTTCTGGTTACTTGCTGTAGGTGATAATTTTTCTTATGGGGTGTGTTCTTACAGACGGTTTGAGATAAACCGTAACTTGAGCTGGAGTGTAATATCGAGAAGACCATTTTGACAATGTTCTCTATGCCGTCCAGTGCATTTCCTGGCTACTGATCTGGTTCATCAGTAATTCATAGATCATAGAATGTGCTGTAAGTTTAAGTTGTAACATTATTTGAATCTCTCGCGTAGTAGTTTGTAAAATTTGCATGGGGTGTCGATTTCAGAATAAAGACCTACCATGGCAGTGTTGGCAGGTTTAGTTTGTAACATTTCTGACTCAAAATCTATAACATGCATGCATATTGTGTCTCCGAGAATTCCTGATTGTGACAGAGTTCAATTACGTCACCAAACTGATCATGAAATGTGCAGTTAACTTGATGAAATTCCAACACCCAAAAGATAAAGTATGACCGTAACAAAATCAGCGCCACAATGACCTGTCCTTTAAGGCCAATCCGTTCGTCCGTACTTCAGTTTCTGGCTACATACCGAAGTCAATAAAAAAGTGAGAAATTAGAAGATGGAATACATACGAGCAAGACAGCGGAAAGGCTGAATGGCAAAGTGATTCGTATTTTTCGGTTCACATTTATCAAAGTAATCGGTATGATGGCAATGCTGCATTGGGGCTACTCTGCGGTTAAACGATGCGCACGTTCACTGCTGAGGCGAGGTAACACATGCTTTCCTAGTTCATAATCTGCACAAATAAGATTCAATTAGCGATTTCACAAATTTAAGAGGAAGTGTTTTCCTCAGAAACGGATAAGTCAAATCATGCCACTTCATACACATAAAATGGGGAATTCCCGTTATACGCAAACCGGACATATTGCAGAGGTGGACGTCTGTTTGGTCCTGCAAATTCTACGTAGTCCTCAATTATCATTTTTCCATAGGGATTAAGTAAGGTATAAAACGTCCGGTGTAACTATAACGGCTTAAGTCGGTAACAGGGACATTGCTGAACTAGCAAACGGATTACTACTGGTATGATGACATAACTCACTAAGGTTACTTTTATGGCTTTGTCAGTTTATATTGTTTTCGAATAGATTGATTTGCCCCAATTAAGGGATATATTTCTGACGAAATTTGAAGACTGTGTTTTCAAACCTGGAGAATCATCCTGAAAGTGCATGCGCACGCTGGAGGCCCACAGATGAGACGAACGTCTCGCAATTTTGTAAGGAATCGGCAGAATACTAGGGAGGTAGAAGTGTGAGCTTTTTGACTGTCTGATGTCTATTTATGAATATTTCACAATTATTCCGCCGTGGTTTATTGATTTTGCTTGGTTTCAGTTCGAGTCCATAATTTCTAAACAGACTGGGCTACTTTTGATTGAACACCTACTCTCTAGGATTTATGGACCACCTACAGTCAACACTGCTGTAGTCACTTCGCGACAGATAATATCGTACTCGGCGCTACTAACTACAAAATTTCCATGTGGCTCTTCTCCAACTTTCATTCACTTGCGATCAATTGTAAAAATTTGCCTGATGATTGTTATTTCATAGAGATTAAGTGGAATTGCAGTTTCTGCCGACAATATCATGTTCTCCTTCGATGTCGTCATCCCCTTTACGTCCGTTCCGCTGGATTTGCAGAACGATGCACAGAGGAGCTCCTGCAACATTCTGACACGGATGTTTCCAATACTGCCTTACTCAAACTCATAGACCCGTGCATGGAAACTAATTTTTCGCTTCTAATTGTCTCTTCTCTCGCGCGTAAGTGATGCCTGATGGACTGGTATGACGCTGGTAGGTGGATACTTCGGTTGATCTAGTTGGTGTCTGATTGTCAAGTTGCAATTACTTCTCTCGCCGGTTAGCTTTCGGCTCGACCGAGCATTTGGCCACCGTTAAAGTCGAACCTGTGATTATTTTTTTGATTGTGCATGCCGCTGTGCGATCCCGCCTCTTTTCGCTTTACGGCCAAATCAAGCCCGTGCATGCGCGTTCTTTGTTGTTTGTCAGTCATGCCAGAGTATTTGGCCAGACAGGCTAGATATTTGGCCCGCTAAATGACGCTGAATAGTATTTCTGTAAAACCACCAGCAGGAACTGATTTCGATCTCAAGTTTGTCAGATGCTGCAGCCGCATTCTACAAAGAACCCTCTATTTAAGGTAAATATACACTGACTAAACCAGCCAAGTTACCTTCATGAGAAATGTCACGCTCCCAGTATTCTAATCATCAGGTAGGTTATTATGGTGATTGAAACCCGTTTTGCTAATTCATCACTGCCCGTGTTACCGACTTTAGCTGTTATGAGTACATCAGACGTTTTATACCTTACCTAAATCCCTATGGAAAAATGGTAATTGAGGACTACGTAGAATTTGCAGGACCAAACAGACGTCCACCTCTGCAATATGTCCGATATGCCAATAACGGGAATTCGCCACTTTATGTGTATGAAGTGGCATGATTCGACTTGTCCGTTTCTGAGGAACACTTCCTCTTAAATTTGTAAAATTGCTGATCGAATCTTATTTGTGCAGATAATGAACTAGGAAAGCATGTGTTACCTCGTCTCAGTAGTGAACGTGCTCATCGCTAAACACCAGAGTAGCCTCAATATGTGACTCTCGACACTACCAGCTCTGTATGCGAGATCAGAGAGACGGATCTTCTAGCAAACGAAACATCTAGATGAACTTTTACAAAGGCGAAGTCACTTTGATTCTTGAGCAGTGTTTGTACTCTTGTTTCATAACATTAGCCTAAATCTCTGTAACTGGTGTCTCGTAGAATTCGATCAGGATTCTGTTGTCTGAAGTCTCGAAGCATTCGCTTAGATTTATTTTGCCTAAAGATTTCACGACATCTGGACGACTAAGACCTGATTTGATTGCGTCTGTCTCCTGCTACGATTCTTTGCAGAATGTTGTATCCTTAATTCTGGCGCATAAATACATGTGAAATGTATATAAGTGTGCGATCCATCGATTTCAATTCTGCCCAATATCATTATTATTGGCGAATTGAACTCTCCGAATATGAATTGCAATGTGACTCCTGCTACAGGCTCAGAATTTGACTTCGATCTCCGCCTCCTACAAGAAATGTAACCATTGCATTTCACACAACATGTCACATCTCCAACCAGACTACGTGAAAGGCGCCTCAGTAACTGCTTAGAACTTATATTGACAAAAGCCTCTGAAAGTCTGGATGTCGTAAACTGTCTACCCCCTCTTAGAAAAAATGACTACGTAGTCCTACAGTGGGAGTACTCTCTCTTCCCTGTATCTGATTAAGGCATCGTGATCAGACGCAACATATGATTCCTTTCAAATGCATCTCAACGTGGGTCCCAAAGACTGGAAAGCAACATTCAAGGAGTGTGTTCTCAAGGACTAGCTAGAACATAAGGCCTATTACATGGACATATCACCAGATACTGTCCTATACCGAAAACGCAAATCGCCAACAGGCCCCGATGGCTAAAGAGCACACAAAAGGGTGAGGTAAACCGTATGCAAAAGCTGCGGAAAGTTTATCTCAGTTATAAGACAATCGAATCAAGGAATAGTTACAAGGCTCAGCGGAATAGGGAAAGGTGCCTTATTTGCAAAACCCGCCAAGACTTGAAGAGTAACCATTCAAACTGTGCAGGAGAAATCCCAAGTCGTTTTTAACTTCAAAAGACAAAGTACTCGCAACAGGGATTCCATCTCTATGTTAATAACGGATGATGGCGTTGATCACTACATTGAGGACGATGCCGCAAAAGTGACTCAGTGGTTTTGACTTAATCTATTGTACAACCGTAACTACTGAAGCTAAAAGAAGCGATATCGCCAGATCTTGATGAAATACCTGAAACGTTGTTGAAGGAAATAGCCGCAGAATGGACAGGACCTCTATGTCTCCTGTAAACCTCTCGAGATGCAGACTGACTGCCTCCTGAGTGGAAGACTGCGTTGATTTCACAGATAAATAAAAGTGGCAGTCGCGCTTCCGCAAACAACAACCGACCGTTAAGCGTCACCTCCCTTTGTTGCACAGATATGGAGCAAATTATCAAACGCAAGCTGATGGGGTTTTTAGAGGGATATCACCTCTCTGATGCGCAGCATGGAGTCCACAGAGGAAGGTCCTGCTTGACCAATTTACTCTTCTGTCTCGAGCGGTGGACCCACGCGACTGATGAAGGAAACGTGTTGCATGTAGTCTATATAGACTCCAAATAGTTCTTCAACTGTGTGTCACATCAACGTCTCCTAAATAAGCTCAGCCGCATAGGGGTAAGAGGCAAGCTTTTGATGTGAATCGAAAACTTCTTGATTTGTCGATCTCAGGTCGTCCGTCTTCGGGACCTGCGATTGGCGGAGGTGACGGTTGCGAACGGAGTAACTCAGGGCTCCGTTCTTGGCCTTATCTTCTTACTCGTATATATTGGTGACTGAGTCTGTGGGTTGAACTGCAACATTGCCATGTTTAATGACGACAAAAAGATAATCCGAAACGAGGACGATTTAATGCTGCCAAATGCAACATTCAGAGAATTGGCAGAACCAGCTCTGCGCACAAGAGGCCGTACCATCTTAATCACACATCGCTGCCAGTGCAGAGGTTCAGAAGGATCCGGCCGCGTGTATAACATCGTCACCGAAGCCAGTATCCCATTGCCTGGAAGAATTATTTGGAACCAAATGTACTTGTAGGTTGAGGATTTTAAATAAGAAAAATTATCGGCAGAAGCCAAACAGGTAGCCGCAGTGAGAAATCCTCTCTAGGTGGTTCGGGTACAACGGGATGGCGGTTTTGAGGGGAAGAACGGGCGGGGTAAACGGCAAAGGGCACTGGATTGGCAGTTGGATGCCGAAAATGTTGGAAATCGCAGAAAAATAATTGTTTGTTTTAATGAAGTCAAAAATAGGGGAGGATGGCGCGCAAATAGGGAAAACCGTAGGGAAAAACGTAAGACTTCCACTTGGGGCAGCTGATACCAGAGGCTTCAGGCTCTTAGATCACTGCGGTATTTGCATACACCCCTACCGCTCTCTCACCGCTTAGCCCACGCCTTCCTCCCTCCCCCCTCCCAAAGGCTTGTCACCTACGCCGTCCCAACATTAATCCCGGCAGTCCCTATCCCCTTTAGGCAAGCTTACCGCATTCGACAATTCCCTCACCGGCTGTTACCACTTCCGCCTGTTTCACAGTCTACTGTTTCCCCTCCTACCGGCTTTGTTACTTGACCTGATATGCCCTTCACAGCGGGTGGTTCACATCGCCAGTTACCAGCTACACCGATTCCTACTTACCGTCTACCGTGGCCGACTGCTGCCTAAGACAGTCTCTTCGCACCTCCCTGTTCCCGCTCTAAAGGCCTTCCGTAATCACTTACTTGCTGTCCCATAAGGGTTTATCGACGAGGCTTAGTGGATGTCATTGCATTATTCTACGTCGGTAAACATGTTCACGTACCCAGCCTCCAGGCTGGTCGATCAGCAGCAATCCATACCGTGCGATGATGGCTCCGTTATCACTGCTAGAGATACCCGCCCATCCCACAGACAACGTCCGTTCAACTCTTCCATTAGTGATCCATAGGCACCTATCAGCTAACGCAGACCTCTGGTTGAACTTTACTCAACTGCGTATCACACCTACTCTCATTCCGGAGGCTTAGCGGCACTGTAAGAAGGGATAATGTCATAACAAAGCCCATCATTTACTCCGAATTAGGAAAAGGAACAATACACATAAGACAAACTGCGTAGTACGGAAAATCGTCCCCGACTGCCTTGGGCAGCCGGCTTGACACATCCGAAACATTCTACAGTTAGCTGTAATACAAAAGAGTATGCGTCGATGATTGACTCTCCTAATTAGACAGCTCCCTGTTTGACCAGCCGGTAACAGCCCAAGCACTGTAGGTCGGCATGGAGAGTAAGTGGACGAAGTACACAGTCATACCTTCCAGTCTTCCGTCTGCGCCTTCGTTGGTTGGCTTCTCCAATCGTCGATGGTTGATCTCTCCTCAATCGACAGCTCCCTCGTTGACCGGCCGGTAACGGCCACAGGCACTGTAGGTAGGCATGGAGAGTAAGTGGACGAAGTACAGAGTCATACCTTCCAGTCTTCCCTCTGCGCGTTCGTTGGTTAGCTTATCCAATTGGCGTTTGTAGGCTCTCTTCAATCGCCAGCTTTCCCATCGCCAGTAGGTAACGGCTGCATTCCCAGTAGGTAGGCTTGACGCCGTATTTTACGCCTACTAACAGGAGTAAACATACCTGTGAGTAAAAGGAGACACAAGGGAACACAAAGACAAAGACAGTTAGGGTAGGCAATGTCAGCGTAGAGCGAGACACGGCGTGTGCAGTGCAGCGTGAGTGAGCAAACAGTGGCACCGGCAAGAGGCAGAGGACTATCGGGCACCGAAGCTAATCGATAATCAAGTGCAACTATGCGCGGCCGCTTGCGCCCTTCGCGACGCCGGCGCAGCCGACCCGGGAACCAATCCAAACCGCGAGCAGGCTAAAGACCCACTACCCCCTCCCCCACCTCCCCCCCCAAGTACACCGGCTCGCGGCGAGCTCGCTTGCTATTAGGGTTCCCCTTTAATCTGCTCCAGTAGGCCTCTATGGCGTTCGTATGCCGTCCTGTTGTGGGATTCACGAAGCCCCTACGGTGGTTGACAGTGCAGTGCGTATAACCTTCGGACGGTAGGCGGGTGTAACCCTTCCACTCATCGGTTACGATAACACTACCAGCAACCACCCACTTCCTTACGACGGGCCTCAGGGCCTTCCAGCTGCGGTTGTTAATCTGCTCAAATAGGGCTTTCCGCCTGCGTGTATCGTACATACTTACGACCCACAACTGCCGCCGCGGTCGTTCCCTGTTATGCTTGCGGCGACTTATGAGCGTCTCGTCTACCTGTACTTCCACGCCTGGCCCACCAATTTGGGTTACGGCAGATAAATTTAAACTTAAAAGGGTTACGTAGGCCTATAAACTGCTCTCACCATGGATACTTAAAATCCCGTAAAACAGCGACCGCCAAGTTCGGGAGTTTGCCGACTTGCTGTAGGTTGGTGCGGTGGTGTTGGAGTACGTCCAGGTATCCTAAACATTGTTTGCGTTATGCGTATTAAACGGTGCATGCGGTGGAGATCACCGACATAACAAATAGGGAGGGGTTGATGAGGGGGTCAGTAAGGGGCTGGGAAGTAACGCAATTGTCATAAGCGGTTTATTCAAATACTCTTACCCAACCGCAGTACACCGCTGTCCGCCCGCGTCCCCTTTGTGCATCGTATGCTTCGTGTCCATCTAACGCACACCACTTTCAAGTGCGGCGCCAATGATCCCATTGGTTAGCCGCTTGGCGGTTCAGGATTACTCGCCCCGGCCGCCAATCACATCACGTCCCCGGCCAACCCTCCTTCGATTGGTCATTGCCTACGGTTTTCCCTATTTGCGCGCCATCCTCCCCTATTTTTGACTTCATTAAAACAAACAATTATTTTTCTGCGATTTCCAACATTTTCGGCATCCAACTGCCAATCCAGTGCCCTTTGCCGTTTACCCCGCCCGTTCTTCCCCTCAAAACCGCCATCCCGTTGTACCCGAACCACCTAGAGAGGATTTCTCACTGCGGCTACCTGTTTGGCTTCTGCCTCCAGCGCTATTATACTGTTTGTCGTCTGCCGACAAGATTTGCAATTTGAGTGTGTTAAGTCTGCAATCTATGTAGACCGCAAACCTAGGCTACATCTGTCCACACTCCTAGGTCTGACTACGCGGTCAGCGACAACGTCCACTGTTAATGGGCGGTTCGGCGTCATTGCTGACAATGTCCTGTCAATGGTAGGGGGGCGCTCAACGATCGTTCTTACGGAACTCACTCGTTCCGTTTTGCCTTACGGGCTCTGCCTCGAGCACAACCAGCAGCCACACAGCGGCACATGATATATAGACAGAATAGCATTACCGACAAAGACAAGGGAACAGTCTCCTTTGTCTTTATCGGTAAGGTCCTGTCAGCTGGTAACCTGTCAGTTGACTGTATTGAAAGTCATGGATTTTTCACTCCCTGATAGAATAAATGTCAGTATAATGAAGGGCAAAGCAGTCTGAAGGAGAGTGTTTCCGGGACTTAGAATATGTAAATATTGTAAAAGTATCCGTAAAGATACTTCGGGTAGATTTCAAAATCATCATAATTTTTCCATTTTCTTTGTTTGATGACATGTTTGCCTTTAATGATTTCACATTCAGTAGGTACATTTAAGCCTTGAGAATTGGCAGTTAATGCAACCGAACACGGTAGACCACAAATAGCATCGGAGTTATAAATTAGGTTAGTACTATTTTATGGGTATGATTGTTCTACGGCAAATGTAGTCGCGGCAGAATGTAAATTTTTAGATTTTAAGCAAACATTGTCATCACTCGTGCGATGAATCCGTCAGAAATATGTGGGACAAAGGCGTAACTTGATTCAGCAGATAGTGCACTTGTCTAATTTTGCAGGAATATCAACGTCTATAGTCGCTCTTTCGTAGTTGTTTCCATAAGCAGCGGTCAGTTGCTTTTGTCTGGCACTAGGAAAATGTCACAGCGGCGATTCAGACTGGCAAAACGATCAGCAAACTATTCAATTGTGAGTTTCTAGAAATGGTGTTTCTCTTCTTATCTCGCACAGCAAAAGATGGCGAGACTGTTGCCTATCTCCGATGCCAAACGGAACACATTCTCCAACTCCTCAAGAGGGACCCTGATACCTTCCCCAGAAGGCGCATGTGGTGCAATCTCGAGACCGTTGTTAGGCTCACAAACAGGAATCTACGGTCGAACCGCCATCTCGCATAACAAAAGATGACGAGACTTCTCCCTGTCTCAGACGCCAAAACCCAAGGCGTTCTCCAACTGCTTAGGAGGAAACTTGATACCTTTCCCAAAAGGTTCACGTGGTGCGACCGCGAACCCGTGGTTAGGCTCCCAAACAGGAATTAGTTCCATTTTGATTTGCTGTGAAGATCTCCGAGCAGTATTAGAGACTGTCAACACGACTTCCTAATGATTAAAATCGGAAGTCTAGCGTCGGTGTTCTTCTACAGAAGAAAGGAGAGCATTGCGTATTGTAAATTACTCGTGGCTGTACGCTTACTAGGATTTTTTTCTGTAATTCAATTGCTGTCTTATCCAGATGTTTTCTATTGTTGTTGTTGTTTCCTATATGTTGATCCCTCGTTTTCTCCTAACAGTCGTAAGAGGGGTTTGTGATCCATGTGAATCTCGAAAAGTCGGCTAAAAATATATAGGTGGAAACGATGTAGACCAAAAATCATTGCTAAGGTTCCTTTATCTAACTGCAAATATTTAGTTTCCGATTCTGATGCAAAGGCAATCGACATCTCCGCACTAGAAGGCATTCAGTGCATGAGAACCGCACCTACGCCGTAGGGGGACGCATCACATTACATTATGATAGTCTTTTCGTGGTCATAATGAACTAGGACAGATGAGGAGGTAAGAGCCGCATTTGCCTGTTCAAAAGCAATTTGGTCGACCACCGACCACTTCCAACAACAATTCTTTCCAAGTAGTTACTAAAGGGATTGTAGAATTGTAGCCGATTGATTCATAAAACGACCAATATGAAACATCAACGCCGGAAATGAACGCATTTTACTAGTATTTTTGATGCGCGGCGCCTATTGAGGGCTTTGAGTTTATGTTCGAGTGGATGGAAGCCAGTTTTATCCACTCTGAAGCCCAGGTATTCCACCAAGTCGGCAAGGAAAGTACACTCATCTTTCATGAGTATAAAACTTGCGTCTTCCTAACATCCTAACGTGATCTTTAGAGTCCCTAAATGAATATGCCCAGATGTCCGGTGACTAAGATGTCGCCAAGATATGCACAAACGTGAGGTATATCCTTCACGAGGTAATTAACCAAGAATTGAAATAAATCGAGAGCGGAACTTGCTCCAAATGGCAGTCTTTTATATCGTAACAACCCCGATGTGTATTGATGGTTGTGGCGTCTCGGGATACTGTATATAGGACGACTTAGTTGCAAGCATGCTTCAAATTAAAATTTTAAATTGATGACCACCTGAGAGGGAGGCGTATAGAGCTCCGATGCGCTGGAGAGGATAAGGGTTCAGCTTAGTTGCTGATTTGATTGTCAGCTGGTAGTCGCCACAGATACACACAGGACCATCGAATTTAAGAACAGCAACCATTGAGGCTGCACACTCCCACTGCACAGGCTAAATAATATCAGCTTTCTGTAGGCAATCCACCTCTTCTTAGACCTTCAATACAACTACATAGGGAACCCTACGAGCTTTGAGGAATCGGGCCGGAAATCTGACTGAAACTGGAACTTATCACGTGGACCGCAGTAGTGGGTAGCAGAGTCCTCACGAAATAGTTACTTATGAGTTACCAAAATGGAATCTAAAGCCAGATTTACACAAATGCGATGTACATAGGACAGCACAGAAGGTACACATTTAATTCAATTCCAACCAAGGTGATTTGGTTTCTGGCTTCCTCTCATCACATGAACCGGAGGGTAATTAAGTTCCCTCTCATGCTATACCTCGTTTGGAAAAACGTCTCGAACATCTACGTTCGGTTCAGTGTAACTACGGAATGTTGAGCAGGCCGGAAGGAGTGAGGGTTATTTCTGAAGAGAGACCTCATTGATGAGAGTTAAATCTGAGCCAGTGTCGATTTCAAACTTAACGAGATAGCGATCAACCGGAAGCGTGATAGTGCAGGGCGATTGGAGTGTCGCGTTAACCGTATAAATTCGGAGTATCGTCTCGCCCCTCCAAGCTGGATTAGGGTTGGTTGCATGCGTGTTAGTATTCGCTCGTCTTTTGGAGAAAAACACTCGTTCGATGTGGCCGACTTTCATGCAAATCTTGCATAACGTCCTCTGGTGTCTACAGTCTGACCACCGGATATGATGCTAACCACAACGGTAGCGGGATGGTAGTTGTTTTGAGGGAGCTGAGGGTCGCTGTCTAGGTGAATACACAGCAGTGCTGACTAGGGAGACAGCCATTTCCGATTTCAAGGATGTTATCACTCCATCGTTTGACTGATTCAGCTGTTGAAGGTTTTGCCGCACGCGCTCCTGATGACTGGCTATATCACAGGCTTTCTCCCATGACAAATCCTTCTTCTCTGATAAGAGATTTTCCTGAGCTTTTTCATCACGCAACCCAACGATCAACTGCTGTAAGAGCATTGCGTTCTCGAAGTTGTCCGCCTTAATCTATTTATAACTGCATTCCTGGATGGCCGCAGTCAGATTAGTAGAAGAAGCACTTTCACATTGACTGGATTCTTGACGCATTTGACAAAACCGGTAGCGATTTTGGAAGACGTTGTCTTTTCCTCCATATGCTGACTTCAGTTTTGTGAAGGCTGATTGGAGATCTGTAGTCTTTTGTATATTGAGGTCATGGTAATACCCTTGTGTCAACTCTCCGAGATTCGTCCATAGGAGTTTCAACTTAGATGGAACATCAAGTACAATCGTGGGTGACACAATTTGGAGTAGTTTAATATAATAATCACATGCCTTCCACCATTGCAACCACGAGTCATTTGAGGGTTTCTGGGTGTTCTTTGGCCAGAGAGGTAAGGCTGTAGGCAGCAATGAAGACATGTTTGCCAATCTTATACATACAAAACAGAAGGTTAATTGGAAATAGGACGTGTACTGAGTACGACAGACAGCACAGGTGGGGAAGCTTGTGGAAACGGCCGGGTATATGGCAGGGAGGAGACTGTCATAGGCCGATGGTTGGCCAGTTCGCACAAAGAAGGTGTGAACAGGGGTCATGAACTTGATCGTTCGCTTGTCATGCGTCTGTGGCATGATGTCCTGACAGCCCGAGCAGCATACGCTGCAGTCTGCACTTAAGGTTAATAATTACAGTGAGTTCAGTCTGCGCTTAATGATAGCCGTATGACAGGGTTATAAAACTCCATACTTCCAGGTCCAATCGATTATCTTTTGCTCATAAAGGGGTTTTGTTCATCAGGTCGAAAAGGAGTAAACAATAACGGTTACTTACTGGATTTCAAGTAGTATAAATATATGTAAGTTGGTACACGGCTTATGTGAGTTGATGTGAGGCTGGTAATTGCGAAGCTTGATAGGCGTCAAGTCCACGCTGGCAAAAATTCACACGGGAGGAGGTTGCAACATCGGTAGGTAGGGCATTCCACGCTGCAACCACACTGTGACTGAAAAAGACCTTTCGTCCATCAGTCCTTGCTTTCCCTGCGCCTAGTTTTAGGCGATGACCGCGCTGAGTGGGCGTGTTAGCTTGAGTGAAATAATCAGTGGGATCTAAACAAAAGTCCAGGCCGTTGATTTTGTGAAATATTAGTATAAGATCTCCACGTATTTGCCTGTAGGAAAGGGGAAACAGGTTGAGAGTTGACAGTCTGGTTTCATAGGGCAGTGTTCTCAGACCTTGTGTCCTTTTGGTCGCTCGTCTCTGAACCTTCTCCAAAACGGTATAATCCTTGGCAGTCCAAGATCTCCACGCCTGTATGACGTATTCTCGATGAGGCCGCACGTAGGTGCCAAATATTTTGGAAAAGCAGTCTGTGTCAAATCTCAAAATTCTCGCTTGATGTGTTGCAGTGTTGCCATAGCTGACTTAGCGGCCTTCTCGCAGTGGCGTGTTGATTTGAGTGAAGGTGTAATCCATACACCCAAGTCCTTCTGACTGTCAACCTGTTACAGTGGTGTGCTGCGTAGAAGGTAAGTCCTGGGGCTGGAGACTCTGAAGATGCCTAGTTGAAGAAAGTTGCACTTGCTTATATTGAAGGCCATAAGCCGGCGCTTCGACCAGTCTTCGAGACTGTTCAAGTTTGCTTGCAGTTGGTCTGCGTCTGCCACATTGTAAATAACTTTCCACAATTTTATGTCGTCGGCAAACAGGATGGTATCAAAGTTTAGGTCCTTGACGCAGTCATTTATGAAAACGAGAAATGACGTGGGACCTGAGACTGAGCCCTGTGAAACGCCAGTCACCACGCTTACCTCCGAGGATTGTTGATGCCCGACCCGCACTGTTTGGGACCGTCCAGCCAAAAAGCCCTGGATTTATACAAGAAGGCGTCCACGAATTCCAGCATTGCGCAGTTTGTGCAAGAGACTTTGGTGGGCAACGCTGTCGAAGGCCTTTTTGAAGTCGTTGTAGAAGGCGTTCTTTGATCCAGTGTTCGAGCATAAATAGCAAATTCGTGAGACAGGACCTACCACTTCGAAAGCCGTGTTGTGCATCAGACAGGAGGTGGTGCTGCTCGAGGAACTTCATCAAGTTCTTCTTAATGATCTCCTCCATGATTTTGCAACAGGTGGAGGTAAGACTCAATGGCCTGTATTTATTCGCAGACGCACGACTTCCACCCTTAAAAGTGTCTTTCTTCCTGAACCTGACCATTCGACCGTGTTGGCTCTTCCCTTCAGCCTTCTGCTAGGTAAAACGTCTGTCACAAACGGAGCCCCACATCGATAAGAGTTTTTTGCCTATTTTCGTTTGCAAGATGCATGGCTTACGTACAGCACTCATCTACCGTTCAAGAGTGTCGCAGCCCTTACGAAATTGAGGAATAGAATGATGGCTGATTTCCGTAAAACCCTGATGATCGCAGTTGTCTGTTTCTGTTTTAAGAAAATTGCTTCTCGAAAACGCGATCGACATCTGCGAATATTGAAGCACTTTTATAGGTTATGCTGGGGGTTAGCTGTTTAATCTGTCTTCGAAGACCAGAATACGGAAATATCCGTACGCTCAGTTATTCTATTCAGCGTTTTTAATTTTTACGACCACTACTAATACCGCTGGAAATATCATTGCTTATGCTACCACTACTAGCACCACAAGGCCAAGATTCATTTATAACATTCCCGAGTCGATTGCGCCAAAAGGAACTTCTCAAAAGTGGGTAAGCCAGATATTTTTCAGTAATCCTTAACCATGTGCCTGCAGACGACCAGCCCATGTCGGCCAATATACAAGACAGATCGCCGTATTAGGTTCACCACAAGGGTTTCAAATCTTCATACGGGCACTTTTTGACGACGAATGTATGCTCACTGAACGTCTTGCAAAATATGACAAAGGGCCAAACCAGGAAAGATTTCTGCGGCTCGTTGCAGGTATTCTGCGTTGCAGACGCTGGGGATGCTTATATTTATGGCGTTTGCAACAGTGATAGCGTTTCCACAGAAACGTAGCTACAATGTTTAAAAGAATTTTTAAAAGAATGCTTCTTGTTTTTTTTGTTATCACGTAAAAGAATAAAGGTCGCTGATTATTTGCTTATATACTGTTGGACGTTGAGTTAAAAAGAAGTTCAAATGCTACTGTGGAATTTTCGTCCACGCTCCTATAGTGAAGTAATGCCGACTTGCATTGAAATCGTCTAAACATATTCTGAGTGCTTCCCAAGGACAGATGGCTAAGAAAGACACATTGAAATTTGGCGATATTCCCTATGCCATCCCTCCTAAACCCTTTCCGACATCGCTCTGAACATCTAACTCAATGTATATTAGACTGCATTTTCATGCATGAATCTGCGCCCATGTAAATAAAAACGTTATTAAGGTCGTATTTCGAAAATGATGTTTCAGCCTGACCGTCAGTCCCGAGAAGGATCCATTGACCCCCACTTCCCCAATTGACAGGGTTTAAAACAACATGTATGTTCGTCATAAGGATTTTGATCTTTTTTAGTGATTGATGACCAGTGATCCACAAATTTCCACCCTAACCTGGTGATGTGAATCATCAAAGATGCGGATCCTTAAAATGAAGTAGATGATAGATGCACCGGCGAGACCACTTTTGGCTAACGACCTCGGAGATTCTGTCGTGCCTGGGACACCGCAATGAAGCATATCGCAGAACACTACCTTATCAGTCACCCAACATTCTGTGCCTGCAATACCACTTCGGATTGTCACATACAGCTACATTAATCCTTCGATCGAACTGAGAATAACGAGCTTACTGTCCGATATAAGGCCATTCCTGATCTACGCATGTAAACAAAAGATGTCACATACAAAAAGCTCAAGGAGAAGTGGAAGAGACGA
>CACRXP010000090.1:31542-41890 GCA_902702965.1 Spirometra erinaceieuropaei | reverse complement strand
CAATATCCAATTTCCATTCACAAAGCTGAGGATGAGAGTATCCGTACGTTTACCTATGCCACACCCTGTCAAAACCCTTCTTCCCTACAAATTCTGTAAGTTTTCTCAATGCAACAAACAATCATTAACCTTGCACTTATAACCGAAACACTCGCTTTCAGCCGGCTTCTATGTGAAAGGAGACACCAAGCTGGATAGGTGCGCAGACAAAAACTTTGTCTTCATGCTATTTCGTCTCAATGGCAATCGATCGGACGTAAAGAGTGTGAGACATGCTTAAATTTATTCCAGCCTAAATCACGAAATTTTAGTTTCAAGTATTCACCTTATTATTTTTTTGTATTTAAAGATTGGATGTTACAGGTCTGGGACCCTTTTGTGCTCGGGCTGTGAATCTACTGACATGCCACGGAACGGAGGCTGTTGTGAGTAACCTGGCCACTGATGACTTGTTATCCCCATGCGCCGAAAATATCAAACATTGTCATTAATTTAATTACTAACTTAACACTTGCTATTCATTCATCTTAACTGGTATGGAAAACGTGAATAATAAATTCCGTTCAAAGTTTTTTGATAAAATGTGGTGCACTATTAGGTAGTGCATGATGAAAGCGTCAGAAAATTTTCACGCATCATACATGGCCAGCCGAGGCCAAAGTTTTTCACTCCTTTAAAAAGCGAAGGGGCAAATGGTTATTTAAGGCAGACACATGCAAATTCTCATTCCTGTAATTCCTACAATTTGGAATGTGTCTTACAGTGTTGACCAACCTAGGTGATGTGCTTACCTAACGGCTTGCTGCTTAACTATCTACACCTGATTGCCTAGTGTTTAGACATCTGGGGATTTTACTACCTTATTAGCATAAGACTAATTCGGTTACGACAAACCTTTGTTTAATTCTTCGCAAGTCTTCTCTGCTAAGATGTTACGCTAATGAAAACGCATCAAAGCATTTTCATCTTTCTTGACCATTTAGACTGCAACGTGCATGAGGGTCGTTGGACAGTTGAACTTGGCATCCCTTACGATAGTGCGTCAAGGGATTTCATCTACTGTTACGTAAACGAGGACAAGACAAGGGCAATGACCTACATCATCGACTGGAGGGGTTAGTATTCCTCACGGTTTGATGTGATTTCAATGCTATGAAATTGTCTTTTTCGCACTCGAAGTGTAGGTATTAGCAACAACCTAGTATGTGGAGAGTGTGTTATTTACGGCAAATAGTAAACCGTGCAGAACTTAGGAGAAGGCGCATTTGATGTGATTAACATTGCACGGAGGCCGTCCTGTAATAGTCCGCGTAGCATAGATACTTCCGTTTGATAGAGCTGGAAAAGGAAAATTAATCAACAGGTAAGCCGCAATAATGAAGTATACATCAGAATTTAGAAGTTTGTTGTCGGCTGTAATCGTCAAGGACTCACGGTATTCAAACGAAAATGGGCCTCAAACGTATAGTTGCTCGTGTACTGCCTGTTGCCGCGATAGGTTGTGTTGGGCCCATATGCTTTTTTAATGTTGCGTTTGGTTGAAAAAAATAATCTTCGTGATGTAGGTTTCCTTAAAAAAACGAATATAGTGAAAAGGGTTAACCAATGAAGGGCCGGCAATTTAATGTCAGAACTGTGAGCTCTGCGTAATGATGTTTTGTTTTAGCAAAGTATCTCAAATACATCAAGCACACTTAAAGACTACTAATCTTCTAGTTCTCCCATATTTCAACTCTCCGTTGAAGGCAGGGCGTTTAATGCCTTACTGGTACTTAAAATCTGCTCAGCGAGTAACCAAGTGTATTTTGCATTGAATTCACCTAAAATGGCAGTGTAATTGAAATTGCAGTAATTGAACTCTCTTCAAAAACAACGTAGTCATTGACGACCGATATAAAAACAAACTTTTCTGACCATAAACACGAATATTTTGATTGTGTCAATTTTAGAAATAATTGTTGATCTGTATATATCCTTCTAGATGTACAAGGCGACAGATAGAATAATCTCTGAGTGGTCCTAGTGTGGAATGTGTGTTACGGGTGGTGGGTACAATTCTCAAAGACAGAAACTCCACTGAAATCGCCATATTTCATTTGCGTTCTTGTTTAATGTGTGTTTTATGTACTGTGCTCTATGCAAAACCATGTCAAAAAATAAATGTTATCTTGATATCATAAAAATAAATGCAAACTTTAAATACAATTCTTTCGTTAACATTTTTGAAAACATTCCGGACCAGTGAGCAAATACAAATGTAGCATCTTTCAGGCAGATCGTCATAATTAACTCTTCTATCACGAAACCGTAGAATACTCGGGATTGGTATATTATAATGTAGGATAAGATCAAAAATGCGAATGAGCATCAAGGCTTTCGTCGTCAAGGGCAGTTAATTAGCGCATGTGTTTGTTCGTTTGGTGTAGCAAACTTTCTAATAATGAAGATTAGAATGCTAATAAACATTCACAGAGCATTTGTGATATACTGCAAGTCTCCTGTTAACGACTGACCATGAAGACACCAGCAAAGATAGACTGTCAGTATAGAATCAACCACAGGTGGAAGGGAATGTGCAATTCTGTTATTCTTTGTGTGCCTGATACGCGCACTTTGTTTTCTAAGGGAGAAGTATTGAAGAGTCGAATGATCCATTGGACATTTATTTCGCTCACCGATTTTAACAGCTGAAGTGTGCAAATTTAATGCTAACCAGTAACCTGCAATCAAAGACGACTGGTGATGAATTTAATAATAATAGATGGCGCGTTAAAATCATGTTCATATATTCCGGCCGACCACCAGAGTAGTTTGTCTATTTTTTCCGAACGTTTAAACTCATGCAGGAGGTGCCAGTAACGAGAGAAGGAGCAGATGCACAAGACTTGGTACGCCGGTGCCAGATCGATGAATCGGCTAAGTGAGTTTGCATCGGCGACCATGGATTTATTCAAAGATCAGAATTCTTTGATTTCAGCATGAACGATTATCATTACATAGACGACGCATCATCGTAAAGCAGTACAAGCTACAAGTTTTTCACGACTGAATTTTAACAGTCAGTTTAGAACGACAATTCATAGAAGGGCAACACGCGCACCACGCGAACTCCCAGTTTTTACAGCAGCACTCCGGTGGCTAACAGCGTAGGTTGCGTGTAGTTAAGGACATACGCATTGTATCGACATTTGGCATGTTTATATTATATTTGTTTTACACACTTCGCGCCTGAGGCCGACCTGGCGGAACTGAACCGAAAATGTACGAAATAAACGCCGCTATCTTTACCAAAGTAACGTCTTTGTTTTAAATATATACAAATATTTTACATAGGCAGCTCGCTAAGGGTGCAACAGGCCAGACGCGGACAACTGTTTCACGGTCGATACCGACCATCAGTACGCCATCGGCCTTATAAAGTAAGGTATATAAGCATGCTAGGTAGGCGCGTGACCCCCCACTGTTGTGTTTTGGATCTCACACGATCCCATTCTGTGCGCAAGCCAGCTTGCCACTGACGACAATGAAGGCTGAGCCAGGGGTCCGTTCTACAGTCGGTTATGTTTGGGAATATTAATTATAACAAATGGTGGTTTATCGATCAGGTTACGGAACGTGCTCGTTCCGTTGTGCACCGGGGCTCATACAAGAACACTTGAAGCAGACGCACAGCGGCAAGTAGTAGACGTAAATGAGTTCGTACCGAAAAAGACAAGGTGAAACGGTCGAGCACGTCCAAGACCTGACTGGTGAACCTACATCTGCTATATATGCATGTAGTATGTTATTACTGACAAGGAAAAGGAGGACTTGAATGGACATTTCTGACTTGTCAGCCGTTGGCAGCCCAACCCCGAGGTGTGGAACACCTGGGGCTTGAACTCGTGACCTGTTAGTTAGAAGTCCACGCCTCTAACCACTTGGTCATGAACCCGTTGCCTGTCGGTTTTCGATCGGGAGTATACAATGGTAGGGGTGCGCTCACCGACTGTTCTTGCGGAACTCACTCGTTTCGGTAATAACATACTACCTATATCATGGGCGGCTGTGCGGATGCTAAAAACAAGTATCTATGTCGGGAGTACGGTATAATACATTTACCATATGGAATTCATACTACTCGTAGTACTACATGTTTGTAGAATGGGCATTACGTGGTTATTCCACAGCAGTTAATTGTCTTCGACTCAAATGTTCATGGAAATTTCGGTTCTGACCCAAAAAAGTCATGTCCCGGAGATTTCACTCCAAGTCCTGCACTGATTAATATCTGAAATTATTCACCTGATGATTCTCTGGAGTTCATATACCAGAAAACGCTAGAGAACGCTGAGGGTCCAACTAAATAGCTGAACCCCTCGCAGCTGTGTCACGCAGCGGCAGAATATCGGCGAAACCCGTGTCTGGGCTTTAAGCAAGTATCTTTGTCGGGAGTACGGTATAATACATTTAATATATTAGATGGTACCGACAAAGACAAGGGAGACCGGAATGGCCATGTCTGGCTTATAAGCCGTCATCAGCAAGTCATACCCAACCCCAAATGTGGATCACTTGAGATTCGAACCCAGGATATTTGGTCATGGAGTTTGACGCTCTAACATTGAGGCACGGGCCCGATGTCCTGTCGGTTATGATCGCGAATATCAATTATGACAGATGGGCGCTCGCCGAACAGGTTACGGAACATGCTTGTTCCGCTGTGCCTTGGGGCTCATACTAGAACCCTCGCAGGCAGTCGCACAGCGACTAGTGATATATTTGATAAGTTGATACCGACAAAGACAAGGGAGACCGGAATGGCCATTTCTGGCTTATTAGCCGTCATCAGCCAGTCATACCCAACCCCAAATGTGGAGCACTTGAGATTCGACAACGGCCCCGTGGCTCAATGGTAGAGCGTCAAACTCCATGACCGAAGATCCCGGGTTCGAATCTCAAGTACCCCACTCTTGGGGTTGGGTATGACTGGCTGATGACGGCTAATAAGCCAGAAATGGCCATTCCGGTCTCCCTTGTCTTTGTCGGCTCCAGCTCTTCTATATCTACTAATAGTCGCTGTGCGACTGCCTGCGAGGGTTCTAGTATGAGCCCCAAGGCACAACGGAACGAGCACGTTCCGTAACCTGATCGGCGAGCGCCCACTGTCATTATTATATATATATATCAGGTATATGGAGTTATTTGGGAAACAGTTAAATTTATTGTGTAAATTTTCGAGATTGGTTACCCAGCTTGTCTTTAGACAACGGGCGTGTAAATACAATTGTATTATTGACCAAGTCTGACAAAGGATCCTATGGTTGGTTAAAATCATCTTCTTGGGATTGGTTGAGTTCGTTTGAATCGGTCCTGAACGATTTTTTATGTGGCATTAAGATCGATGTGCGGGTTGATGCATGACTCATCTGAGTCCATTGTCTCCAGGAATTCGCGACCCCTCCTTAGTAGGTAGGTTCCATCAATGCGAGTTTTTTCCCATGCATATTTGTGCCCGTGTCGTGTGTGCATGGCACCCTAAGATAGGTGGTCGCGTCTTTACACTAGAGACACTAGAGCACTGCATGCGATTTTGCCAAGATCGACTGCTTCTCACTTATTTGAGATCCTACAGGAAACCGCCATACATGTCACAGAACCAGAGAAGCTTAAATGAGGAACACCTTGGACAAACATAGGCAATTATATCTTGTAAGTGTTGTACTCATTCTAAATGCCCAAATAAAGTTGTAAACTTGTCCGCTGGAATCCTAACGGCAACAGAAGAAAACGTGCTGTGCAAAGAAATGAAGTGCAATCCATCTGACTCCAGTTACTTGGACTTCCTTGCCAGCTGCGAATAAATCATATCATCAACCAGTCTTACCGAAAAAGAACAATTCACCATTTTCACCACCCCTGTACAGGCATTGAAGAAACGAAACAAGTATTCAACGCTATCTTATGATGAAATGAAAGCACTTAAAACCCTAAAACGAGACAAAGACATCATTATTCTATCTCCCGACAAGGAAGGTCCCAGCACTATTTTGAACTAAACAGAATACACAGAGTAAATGATGTCACTCTTAAAAGATGATTTAGCACACGAACCTCTAGCTGCCGGCCCCACAAAATGGCAAAACTCACATATTGAAAAAACACTGAAACATCTTACAGGTATGAAATTAATCTCGGGAGTTCTTGCCAAGTCTTTAAAACAGGATGAACCGACAATTGTCAAGGTATATGATCTTCCCACAATTCATAAAACTGATAATTCGCTGCAACCGATAGTCTCCCTTATTGGTGCACCCAAATATAAGATCTCGAAATAGCTATTTCGCCAACTACATTCACTTACGTAGAACCCTGAGAACTCCATTCAGGATTCAAAAGAGTTTCTAGACAAATTAAACGGTGTCTACATTACAGGTGACGAGATAATGGTGTCATTCGATGTAGCCTCGCTCTTCCCTTCGAATCCGCTAGATTTAGCCGGAGAAAAGGAGAACTGGAGTGGCTGCTACAGCTCAATGGTAGAGCGTCAAACTCTATGACCAAAGATCCCGGGTTCGAATTTCAAGTGATCCACACTTGGGGTCGGGTATGACTGGCTGATGACGGTTAATTAGCCAGAATTGGCCATTCCGGTCTCCCTTGTCTTTGTCGGCTCCATCTCATATGTATATATATATATATATATATATATATATTGAAATCAAAACGTTCTTTGGGAAAGGGAGAAAACTTTATTGAGTAAATTTTCGACGTCGGTTCCCCGTGTCGTCGTCAGACTAAAGTAAATGTGCTGAAAACAATTAAAATTTCAAACGTGCTACAAAATCAATACTCATTTGGTGCCTCAGCTAGTAAGCTGACGTCGTGTGTGTCAGTCCGTATTGATCGGCTTTCGTCTCTTCCACTTTTCTCTGAGATTCTTGTACGTGGCATCTAATTCGATATGCCTGTTGATGTATGACTCATCGGAGTGCATGGCTTCAAGAAACTCTCGGCCTTTTTTAGATGGGCAAACTCCGACGATGCGAGTTTTGTCCCATGCGAAATTGTGCCCAGTATCAAGAGTGTGCATGGCCATTTGAGACAAGTGGTCTCGCCTCTTAACTGCAACTTGATGTTCGTGGATGCGTGTAGAGGCACATTTTCCCGTTTGGCCACAATATACGGCATCACAGGCTTCGCATGGAATCTTATAGACGACTTCTTTTTTATTGAGATAGCCAACCCTATCCTTAGGGTGTACAAGCTGGGTGCGTAAAGTAGTCGTCGGCTTGTGCGCCACTTTTATCTGGTGTTTCCTCAAGTGTCTTTCAACAATTTCAGACACATTCCTGATGTCAGGGAGGGTTCGCCAAGTGTTTGCTTTAGGCGCTTGATTGGAACTATCTAGTTCCTTAGTTTTTATCTCTTGTTGTTTCATGCATCGACGTACGAAATCTCTCGGGTATCCGTTCTGGGAAAATAATTCAAATAGGTAGTTTAGTTCAACTTTGTAGCTTACTTCATCAGAGCAATGTGTTTTTGCTCGATGTATCAGACTTTTGACAGTACTCCGCTTGTGAGAGATCGGACTGTTGCGCTCATAGTGTAGAATTATTTCTGCATATGTTTCTTTGCGGTAAACGGAGGTGTGTAATGTTCCGTCAGTCTTACGCTGTACGAGAACGTCTAGAAATGGGAGTTTATTGTCAAGTTCTTTTTCCAACGTAAATTTAATTCCCGGAACGGTTGAATTGATTGTGTCGTGGAGTATTTCTAGTTGATCCGTTTTAACGACGACAAACGTGTCGTCTACATATCGTACCCATAACTTAGGGTTAACTAATGGAAGAGCCACCGATTCCAATTTCTGCATTGTCACCTCGGCAAGAAAGCCAGATCTGGGGGATCCCATTGGAGCACCTTTTAGTTGTTGATAATATTGGTGATCGAACGAAAAATTGGTTTCTAAACAAAGGTCCATAAGTTCAAGTAAGGCAGATGCGGGAACATCCGTGTCATAGGACTTTAGGAGTTCATCTGTGCATTGCCTTGCGAAATCTAATGGTATGGAAGTGAACAAAGAAACCACATCAAAGGAGATCATTATCTCATCCGCGGAAATTGTGATGTCTCTCAATTTCTCTAGAAACTCCATGGAGTTCTGAATGGAAGTGGCACAATCTCTCGTAAGTGGATGAAGTTGGTGGAATAGCCACTTAGAAATTTTGTAATTGAGTGCACCGATTAATGATACTATCGGTCGCAGTGGTACCTCAGGTTTGTGAACTTTGGGCAATCCGTAGATCTTGGCGATGATTGGTTCGGATTGTCTCAGAGATTTTGCAATATCTCCTGGCAGTTTTTTCGTTCCCGTGAGGCGCTTCAGCACTTTGTCAATCGATGAATTCTGTCCTTTCGTAGGGTCCGTGGATAGAGGCTTATACGTTGAACTATCTTCTAAGAGTGACAACATCTTTTCATTTTAGTCTGATTTATTCAAGATCGCAGTTAAGCCTCCTTTGTCTGCGGGGAGAATGACAATGGTTTCGTCAGTTTTGAGGTTTTTTAATGCCTTCCTTTCTTCATATGAAAGGGTTGAGAAGTGAGTTCGATCTTTTAATGCCTGTACGGCACTGTTTTGGATCGTAAATCGTTCATCTTCCGTAAGATCTACTGTAGATATGATAGACTCCAAGCTTGCAAGGAAGTCCAAGTAATTCGAATCAGAAGGATTGTATTTCATCCCCTTGGAAAGAACATTCTTTTCCGTTTCTGTAAGGACCCTCGAGGACAGATTTACGATCTTTGCCGAAGACTTCTGATTTGCATAATGTGGTTGAGGCGGATTTTCCAGTCTGGCCACAATAGACGCGTCAACACGCATCCATGAGCACCAGTTGGCAGTAAAGAGGCGAGACCATCTGTCTCAGGTAGCCATGCATACTCTGGACACCGGGCACACTTTCGCTTGGGACAAAGCTCGCGTTGTCGCGGTCTGCCCTTTCAAGAAAGGCCGAGAATTCCTCGAGACGCTGCACTCCGATGAATCATGCATCAACCGGCATATCGAGTTGGATGCCGTGTACAGAGACCTGAAGGAGAAATGGAAGAGAAGGCAGCCAACCAGCTCAGACTGACACACGGTGGCCGCCTACCGGCGCACACGCCACGCAAGTATCGATTTTTTGTGCACTCTTGACGTTAGCTGTTTCTTGCATTCACATTTGCTTTTCGCTTGCGTCTGACGACGACCTGGGGAACCAGCGTCGAAAATTTGCGGAATAAATCCTCTTGTCCCAAAGAACCCATCTCTTTTCAACTTATATCGCTTTGGATGCCTATCTTTCAATACTTACGCATATATATATATATATATATATATATATTGCAACTGTCGGCGAGCTATTCGAGAGTCAATATGACGACGAGAGCAATAAGCTTAAACGAGGACACCTTATCCAGATGCTTCATTTTTGCCTCAAGACCTATTTCGCCTTTGAAGGAACGGTCTATGAACAAATCAAAGGAACTCCAATGGGCTCGCCGCTGTCTGGTTTCATTGCTGAGGCGGTCCTTCAAAAGTTGGAGACACTGGTGTTCGCAACCCACAGACCAATATTTTGGGCACGGTATGTGGACGATACCTTCGTCATCCTCAAGCGGGAGATGGTCTCCGAATTTCACACGATTCTGAATTCTGTTTTTCCGGACATCCAGTTCACAATGGAGGCAGAAGTCAACAACCAGCTAGCGTTCCTAGACGTCCTGGTCCACCGCAAAACTAAAGGAAGCCTAAGAACGACGGTATACCGAAAGGCCACCAACACACGTCAGGTCCTCAGTTACTACAGTAACCACCCGTTGTGCCAAAAACGTAGCTGTGTGCGGACTCTTTACAAGAGGGCGGAAACTCACTGCAGCGAGGCAGCCGACAAAGTAGCCGAACTCCATTATCTTCGGCAGATGTTCATCTCCAACGGTTACCCTCGTAGTTTCATCGAACGCAGCAGACAACCAAAGACGGCTATAAGGTCAACGAGAGAACAACCAACAGTGTGGCGGGCGCTACCGTATATTGAGAATGTATCCGAAGCAGTCGCTCGTCTCTGACAACCACTGGGGATCGGCGTCGCCCACAGACCTGAAGCGACAATAAGACGTCTCGTCATGAGATCCAAGACCCCTCTGTCACGAGGCGAAACAGCGAATGTCGTCTACCGTGTCCAGTGCTGTTCCTGTGATGCGAACTACGTTGGAGAGACCGGAAAACGTCTACAACTCGCATGAGTGAGCATGCAAGGGCAGTGAGAAGGATGGACCAACTCTCACTGGTGGCGGAACATTGTGCAGCCTCGGGGCACACTTT